>QEPC01013865.1:592361-612823 GCA_003113815.1 Sphenodon punctatus
AGGGAAGAAAGGTGAGAGCGGCGAAGGCCAGCGAGGAGGAGGTTGCGATAGTCGAGGCATCAGATGACTAGGGGTAGTAAATTTTATTGTTTGGCCATTGGCCATTACAAGTGTAATTACATACAAAACAAATATGGTATAAAATCACTGAAATGACCAACAGTGAACAAAAATCATAATATAAAAATATAGATTTCAGTTCTACATGTGTAAATCTTAGCTACTAGTTACATTGACCATCTCGGGACCTATGATGGTAACACTTAGCCCCAAATCCAGGTTGTAAATCCATTAGACGCCAACAAAAGGACCTAGGCTTTGGGAGGGCAAACTATCCGAACAGGATGAACGGCCTGTGGATATAAGTCAACACTGGGGGCCATGAGGCATTCCCCACGAAGACCAGATAATGCATGTCCCAAGGACCCTATACAGAACAGGGAGATGACTAGGGTGTGGATGAGAGTTTTGGCAGAGGAGACAGACAGAAAAGGGCAGATCTTAGCAATATTGTTGAGAGAGAAGTGGCAGGATTTGGCAACAGAGTCAATGTAGGGTTTGAAGGTAAGGTGCGAGTCGAAGATGAAGCCCAAGCTACGGGCTTGGGGGACAGGGAAGATGGAGACCTCGTCAATGGCAATTGACACGCAAGAGGAAGGATTGGGAGGGAAGATAAGGAGTTCAGTTTTCGCCATGTTCAGTTTGAGTTGGCGTTGAGACATGCAGGCGGAGATATCAGAGAGATAGTTGGTGAGATGAGCTTGAACAGAGGGGGAGAGGGAAGGAGTGGAGAGAGAGAGTTGAGTGTTGTCAGCGTATAGGTGATATTGGAAAATGTGGGAGGCAATGAGTTTGCCATGGGAATGGGTGTAGATAGAGAAAAGGAGAGGGCCAAGGACAGAGCCTTGGGGAACCCCGACCGAGAGGGGGAGGAGTTAGGAAGAGATACATTGAAGGAGCGGTCAGAAAAGGTAGGAGGAGATCCAGTTGAGGACAGAGTCCCGGAATCCAAGGGAGTGAAGCGATTCAAGCAGGAGTGAGTGGTCAACACTAGTGTCGAAGGCAGCAGAGCGATCAAGGACAAGAATAAAGGCAGTTGGATTTAGCCACAAGATCATCATTGGCGATCTTAGCAAGAGCGGTTTCAGTGGAATGAAGGGGGCGGAAGCCAGATTGGAGGGGGTCAAGGGAGGAGTTGGCGGAGAGGAGGTCAAGGCAATGGGCGTACACAACTCCTTCAGGGAGCTTGGAAGCAAAAGGCAAGAGCAAGACAAGACAGTAATTAGAGGGTTCAGAGGGCTCCAGAGTGGACTTTGAGGATGGGGGAGACAGTGGTGTGTTTAGAGGCAGAGTGGAAGGAGCCAGTAGAGATGGAGAGGTTGAGGGATGTGCAGGAGGGGAGGGGTGATGGTAGAAACAATGGATGGCAGGAAGGAATGGGGTGCAGGGGGCAAGTGGAGGGGTTGGAGGAGGAGAGCAGGGAGGAAATTCCCTCAAGGGAGACAAGAGTGAAGGAGGACAGGAGAGAGGTGGGGGGAGGAGGGGGAGTGGTAGGGGGAGAGGGCTTGGAAGCAATATCCAGGCGGATCTGGTTGATCTTAGAGGTGAAAAAGAGAGCAAGATTCTGAACGGAGGAGGAGGATTGGGGAGGGGGGGATTGAGAAGGGAGTCAAAGGTGGAAAAGAGGTGGTGAGGGTCCCAGGAGCAGGACTCAATGTGGAAGGCATAGTACTGCTGTCTAGCGAGGGAGATAGCAGAAATGAGCGATGAGAGGCAGAATTTGACGTGGAGGAAGTCAGCACGGTAGTGGGATTTGCGCCAGAGGTTTTCAGCAGCCTGGGTGCAGGAGCAGAGATGGCAACTGGTGCGGGTGAGCCAAGGGCGAGGGTTATGGAAGTGAGCTGGGTGGGAGGCGAGGGGGGCAAGCGAGTCAAGGGTGGAGGAGAGAGAGGAGTTGAAGGTGGAGATGGCAGAATCTGGGGAGGAGAAGACTGAGGAGAGAGGGAGGAGGCAACGTCCTGGGGCACTATGGCCTGCACCTCACGGAAGGGATGGGGAGGAGGAGGAGCAGTGGGAGAGGCTGAAGGAGGCAAGGAAGTGGTCAGAGATGGGATGGGTCTTGAAGGAGAGATCAGAGACAGAACAGTTCCTAGAGAACACGAGATTAAGAGAGCGACCATCAGTGTGGGTTGGGGAGCTAGTCCAGAGGTGGAGATTAAAGGAGGCTACGAAGAGGAAGCGGGCGATGCAAGGCTGATTAACATGAATATTGAAATCACCAAGGATGCGTGTGGGGATGGCATCAGAGAGGAATAAGGTGAGCCAGGACTCGGAGAGGGAGGGGGGGCGGTAGATGACAGCAACATGGAGGTGGAGAGGGGCATAGAGGTGGACGGAGTGAGCCTCAAAAAGGAGGGAGGGAGAGGGGAGGGGTTGAAACTGGCAGGAAGAGGGGAGGAGGCCTACGCCACCCCCCCAGCTTTCGGCCCGGGGCTGGTGGGAGGAGAGACTTCCGTAGGAGAGGGTGGCAGGGGTGACAGAGTCAGTGGGCGAGATCCAGGTTTCAGTGAGGGCAAGGAGGTGAAAGGAGCGAGAGAAGAAAAGATCATGGCTATAGGGGGCTTTATTAGTGGAGGAGTGACAGTTCCAGAGGGAACAGGGGGAGACAGGGAATGGGGCTAAGATATGGGGAAGGGAGGTGATGGGATTGGCGGACGATGGGCAATGGGGCACGGGGAAGGAGGTGATGTGGGGATGTTGGAGAGGGGAGGCAGGAGCAGAGGAGAGAGGATCAGGTGAGGGGAGAATTGGAGGTGAGAGATAAGGACAGGCATCGTGGTGGTTTGGTTACAGGGGGGGAGGTGGGCTGGATCTTGCAGGAGTGTGACATTCTTATGGCGCGTTTGGCTCGCTGGTCGATGGGACTGGGGGCGGCAGAGAGGCCAATCGCAGGCAGGTCGTGGCATCTTCAGGCAATTACAGCCAAGGCAGCTGGGAGAGTAGGTAGATGAACTGCAACCTCACCAGACCCTGTTCAGTGTTGGCTCTGAAGCCTAATGATTAGGAAGTAAATACTAAATAGCAGCACTGGCAATCATTCAATTACTGGCTGTTGTAACACAAAGCATTTGAGTTTGTGGAAAACTCCGTTTGGGATTACAGATGGGCCTCATTCGATATGCGCACACCAAAACACTGCTGTTATAGCAGAAGTAACTGGAAGTGGCCTTTTAACGATAGTGCCGTCAGTTTTAATCACGATCCCCAGCACTTATTTCCAGCTTCCTCATCCTGTTCCTGCCAGGGCCATCATTTGTGGGGGGGAGAGACCAGCAAAAACAACCTGCTGCGAGGCAGATGCTGGTGTAGAAATGCAAAGCCTTAGTTTGCAAACATGTTGCACGGCTGCTGGATTTAATGGTGCAAAAGAGACTGAGGAAAGTCCTCAGCAAGAGCAGGAGTAAGTGCTTTTGTGTGGCGGGCACATACTGCTGCGGGGGGGTGGGGTGGGGAGGATGGCAGCAGAGGACAAGGAGCTGCTGCCGGCTGATCACAGCCAACTCTCCTTGTCTCCTTTCCCTTTCAGGGCTCTGCTCCGCCATCGCTTTCTGCATGCGTTTCCCGTGACATTCCCACCCAGGAGCCTTGCTCTTTGGGCTCACTGCCCCCCCCCCCCTTTTCTCCCCTGCCGCTCCTCCTGAACCCATTCACTCTGCTGCTTCTCAAAAAACCCGAAACCAACCCTACCTCTTCTGGTAGGCTTTCCCTAGCGCTTCCCTCCCTGACATTCCTGCTACTGTTCTGCAAGTCAGCATCCCCTTCTTGGCTGTAACAAAGCAAAACACCGGCTTTGTGACTACGGGTGTTCTCAGATGGACAGGGATCCTGGGATAATTGCGTTAATCTGGGCTGGCATCTCTAGCTGATTTGCTGTCACCAGTGATTGATCAGCATCCTGGGATAACAAAAATATCAGGGGGTTATAAAACCTAATTTGCTGGGGTTTAAACCCTCCGTTATTAAACTAGCTTGGGATAATGTCCATCTGAATTATTATGCTGGGATAGTTACTATCCTAGTGATTCGTGCCACACAGTCCAATGGCAAGAGCTGACAGACTGTCTAGGCCTTTTCTGCCTTTTGGTATCTAGGAGCACGACTGGGGGGGTGACTATATTTACCACCGTCATCTTTCCACAGTGCACTGTAGAGCGCCAAGTTTAAATACCCACAGCACAAAGGGATGAGTTGCTATTTGCTTCAGCTCAGGAATAAAAAAAATGAAGACAATTCCAATTTTCTTCCGTCGCAGAAATCAGCGTGCTGAGCCAGGACCAAAAGCGCCAAGGGGTTGGCCTTCATCCATGAGACTCCAATCACGGGATAAAATCAATGTGCTATGGCTATCCCAAAATAAAGTTCTCTAGCGATAGAAGTATATCTAAACAGGTATCACTTTGTTATCCCAGGATAATAATTACTAGAGATTATTCTAATGGTCCTGGGATAGTTTGTCCATCTAAAAATGCCCTCTGTCCCTATCTTCTCCTCTCCCTCATCTGTTCTAGATTTGTAAGCTCCTCGGAGCAGGGAGTGGAACCTGGCTCCCATGAGTGACTGTTCCATGTTGGATACCTTGCTGAAACTCTAAAAATAAGGAATAATAACCCTTTCAGCAATTTCCACGTAGTAAAGGGGACATTTATGCTAGCAGCTGGATTGGAGGCAGAGTGTCTGCTGTGCTATGCGGGAAGTAGAAGTTGGGGAAAGGAGGCTCTTTCTTCCACAGCATGCAGTGTCTGAAACCTTGCATGTAGAGATGGCAGAATCATTTTAGAAAATGCCAGAGAAAAAGTGGCAGGGGCAGGAAATACAGGAGATGAGCATTGATTAACATTCATGTGTTACAGAGGGAAGAGGGTTGCATAAAGAAATTCTGAAAAAGAGCCAGCCCCCCCCCCGCCCCTTTTGTTAAGTCTCATCTCCATTGGCTGGATGAGTTTAGAAGTATATAAATAGGCTAGAGGCCAGGGTGACGGAACCAGGGCTACAGCGAAGCACATAGACACCGAGGATGTCAGAGTTAGAGGGTACCTCAAAGGTAATCTAGCCCAACTTCTCCATAGGGCCCATCTGCGGTCCTACGTTGAGGCTGTGAGGACAGAAAGGAAGGAGTTCCTTGCTGTCCTCATAGCATCCGCAAAGTCACGCCCGGCGGAGCTGTTTCGGGTGGTGCGAGGGTTGGTTAGTCCGGCCTCCCTCCACCTGGACGGGGACGTGTCCCAGACCCCCTGCGAGGATTTTGTCACCTACTTCGCGGCCAAGATCGCTCGGATTCAGAGCGACTTTGCAACCGGATTAGGGGCAGTAGGTAGAGAGCGCGAGATGATGGAGGCCCCGTCTGGTCCATCGTTGTGGGGGGGAGTTTCAGGATGTGACGCCGGTTGATGCGGCGGACGTCCTAGGTTCTGTGAGGGCCACCTGTTGTGAACTTGATCCATGCCCGTCCTGGTTGGTGAAAGCCTCCAGGGAGACGTTGGGGACGGTGCTGGCGAGGGTAGTGAACGTGTCCATACAGCAGGGGAGGTTGTCGCCCAGCCTCAAGGAGGCTGTGGTGCACCCCCTGCTGAAGAAACCATCGTTGGACGTGGACGCCCTCGCCGACCTGTCTCTAACCTTCCCTTTTTAGGGAAGGTTATTGAACGGGCGGTGGCACTCCAGCTCCAGGGGCATCTAGACAGCATCGGTTTCCTGGACCCATTTCAATCTGGGTTCCGCCTTGGCTATGGCACCGAGACGGCATTGGTGGCCTTGGTCGATGATCTCTGCCGGGAGATGGATGCAGGATGTTCAACATTTCTCATCCTGCTAGATCTCTCGGCTGCTTTTGACACCGTGGACCATGGGCTGCTGTTGAGACGGCTGCGTGACCTGGGCAGCCTGGATGGGACTGTTCTGGAATGGTTCCATTCATTCCTCTCGGCGAGAAGCCAGTGGGTGGTGCTGGGGGGAGGAGATGTCTTGCCCCCGCGCTTTATCATGCAGCGTTCCGCAGGGTTTGTTCCTGTCTCCGTTATTATTTAATGTTTATATGCAGCCCCTGGGGGAGGTCGTGAGGAGGTTCGGGGGGGTGTTGTCACCAATATGCTGATGATACTCAGCTGTACCTCTCTTTTTCAGCAGACCCAGACCCTGCTATCTTGGTGCTATCCCAGTGGCTGGAGGCCGTGGCGGAGTGGATCTGGCAGAGCAGACTGAAGCTCAACCCCGATACGACAGAGGTGATGGTGGTGGGGAGAGCGAAGGCGGTGTCAGCCCCCCTTATTGGGGGGGGTTTGCCCTCCCATAGCTCAACAGGTTCTGAGTCTGGGGGTGGTGTTGGATGCAGACCTCTGCATAGAGCGGCAGGTGGAGGCAGTCACAAAGGCTGCCTTTAACCAGTTGTGTGTGGTGCGGAGGCTGAGTCTGTTCGTCTCCGGCCCGGACCTGGCCTCCCTCCTCCATGCCTTCATCACCTTGAGGCTGGACTACTGCAACGCGCTCTACGTGGGGCTTCCCTTGTGTTTGGTTCAGAGGCTGCAGCTAGTGCAGAATGCGGCGGCTCGTCTCCTTTTAGGGACGGGTCACCGACAGCACATAACACCTGTGCTCCGGGCTCTGCACTGGCTGCCGATAGCGTGCCGAGCCAGGTTCAAGGTGTTAGTGTTGATTTACAAAGCCCTACACGGTCTCGGCCCCTCATACCTCAGGGACCGCCTCACCCTCCGTGCCCCGTAGCGGCTCCTTTGGTCGGCCGGGGGTGCCTTCTTGGAGGTCTCCCGCGTTAAGCAGGGGGCCACAATGGAGAGGGCATTCTCGGTGGCCGGGCCGCGTCTCTGGAACTCTCTGCCGGAGGAGGCCCGCCTAGCCCCAAGCCTGTTAGTATTTTGGCAAAAATGCAAGACCAGGTATTTCACCCGGGCCTTTGGGGAGGGGGGTGGGTAGTTGATTTTTATTCCCCTAGCCCTAGTAATTTGTATCCCAGGCCTTGTTTATGTGGTTTTAAATGTTTTTATGGTATTTTTTTTTCTCTAAGTATTTTGGATTGTGTTAAACTGTATTTTATGATTGGAAGCCACCCTGTGCTATGTTTCAGGGGGTACAAATTTAATAAATAAAATAAACCCAACGTGCTGCAGGAGGGGTATAGGGCCATGGAGAATAGTTCCTTCGGGCAGCGCTTTAACTAGTTGAAGACTGATATCCTGCCTTCCCTTAATCTTTCTTTGCTAGACTAAACCTACTCAGTTCCTTCAACTTCTTATAAAATTTGCATTTCTGCCCTGTATTGTCTTTGGTGAATTAGAGCAGGTTCAGGGGAGAGCAACACAGTCCTTTAAAATGAGGCACCTGTGCCCAATAGAGTGGAATTATTAATTCTGCTGCCCTGTTTAGCTTGTGTTCAACCACAAGCCATAGATCCTCTGGGCGACAGACTGGCCCCTGCGCCCCACCTTTGTTTTGTGAATTTGGTTTCTTTTCCCTAAATGCACAGCTTTACCTTGGTGCAATTTCATTTTGTTACTTCAGGCCAGAGTTCTAACCGACCAAGTTTTTCTTTAATCTTCTCAAGGTGTTGACTATAGCTCCTAATTTTGGGTCATCTGCAAGGACTCCCACATATTTCCTCCCTTTCATTCACATTATTAATAAACATGTTGAATAGCAGCAGAAGCAGGACAGAGTGCTGCAGGGGCCCACTCTGTATGTCCCCTCCCGTCTGATAATGCATCACTAATAACTCTGCATACAGCCATCAATCCACCTTCTTGTGATGTCCCCCACTGTGCCAGCTTGTGAATGACGATATACAGACGCTGTCTAACTGAGTCAGAGCAATAGTTCATCTTAGCCCCGTATTGTCAGAACCTGACCCAGGAGCAGGGTTTCAAATCCAGATCCCCAGATGGAGGCCTCACACAGGTGTGCTACCAGCGATCCTGAATCAGAAATGTTGGGATTGAATTTGGGACCTTATACAAAGTGCACTCTAGGCTCTTGTGTGAAACTGTCCAACACTTTGCTGAAATCAAGATCTATTATGTCCACAGCATTCCCCTCCTTCACTGAGCTAGTTCTGCTACCAAAGAAATAAGAGAGCGCAGCTTGTGTGCTGCATATAGATCTGTTTTCACATCAAAACAAGCCTTGAAGGCCTTTTCCTTGCCCCATAATACACTGGATCAAGTCAAGCCCTAATGCTTATTTGAATCAGGAGCTAGCATCAGTTTGAATTAACTGCTACCATGGGGGCAAAGACAAGAGTCCTTTTAAGTACATGGCTAGGTGGTTTTCCAACAGCAGAACACATTCAAATAAAGGCAGCCCTTTCAAGACCCCTGTTACTTGAAAGCAATTAACAGCTAATTAAAGTTGGCAATCTGACAAGAGTTGGAGTCCAGCAGAGTTCTGCAGGAAAGCACTGGCCCATGGCCATCTGTCCAAGCCTTCCATCAATATTTCTGACATCAAATATGGTGCTTCAAACTCATTGTACTCCCACCAAAGCAGGCAGGGTAGCCTTGATGCACCGGCCAGGAGCACATCATTTACCTTTCGCTTGAAGGCTAGTGACTCAACTACAATGGAGCAAGCATTGACCAAGGAAAGGCCAGGTCCAATGACTTGACTCTGGGTGATTTCAGATGTGACAGGGCGCCTATTGGCCCCGTCATGAAATCAAAACAGCCCGTCAACAGATGAGCCAGCTGAGTCCAGTGGGGAATCGGGGGAGGGGCTGCACAGCCCAACCGGTGGTCACACAGCCACGCGCCCCAGGCCGCCCGCCCTCTGGGCGACAGACTGGCCACTGCGCCTGATTCCGTCCCGGGTTCTGGACCACAGCCCGGAATCGGTGGCGGTAACAGACGTTACTGGCTGCCGATTCCAGGCCGTGGTTCAATTAACCACGCTTTCAGAGATGGTGTCCAGACCAGCCTCGAAAACGTGGTTAATTTGCTCACTGCCGGTGGCTGACTGTGGTGAACATTTGGTGGCGAGCAAACGCGACCATCTGCCACCACAGGGGATTGGCTGTGGTGGACTGTGATCACATAACATCTGAAGTTACCCTTAGTAATGGAGAAAATCAGGCATAAAGAGCAGACTGACTTATTAGAGAATTCAGCCTAGGGGATTGGCTTTGGAGCTGGGAGATCAGGATTCAAGTCCCCTCTTAGCCAAAGGGGTGTCCTTGGGCAAGTCACACACAGCCTCAAATTTTCTAGCTGTAAAATGGAAAGAATGACCTCCCGCAACAGGTTGTAAAGTACTTTGAATGCTGAAAGGGCTCCAGGAAGGACAGTTCTGTACAGCTACACGGGACTTCTGCCAGCATCCACAAGCCAGCTCCCTAATGACAGCCCCCTTTCCATGTTCACCCTCAGCACCCACACCCCCTCATTGCAAAAAGCCCCTGAAAGCTATTGGGAGTACTTGTAGAACACACCTCGTAAGAGGCCCTTTCCCTCACTCCTAGAGTCTGAAAAGCTGGAACTAATTTGCAGTGGCCTCCTCTTTGCATACAAAATGCTAAGTACCATGGACACGGCTTAGTAAAGCTCACACACCATGGCATGAAGGTGGCCGAGTGCAGCCAGTACAAGCTCTTGAGGAGACGAGGTGCAAACCATACCTTGCACCACTATTGTAGCATAATGCCAACAAGCACCAAAGCAGATACTGAGAAGCATGAAGAGAATTTGTTACCTAGCCTACTTCGATTAATGCTCTTCTTCTCTCTACCGTCAGTTCATGGTCTTCGATTCTGACCTGTTACTGCATAAAACCCTGCTGCTGAATGACAAGTCACTGGCAGTTTCTATTCGCGTGAGGGAGCAGAATCCCAGTTAAGGCATATCCTCCCCATTAGATGTACCCTGTAACTCCTTCCTCTTTAAGTAACTTTAATTCTTTCACTTAGTGGATGATGTAGACTTAATTTAAGCAATTTGTTCCCTCTTCACCAACCAATTGGGAATCTGTCAATTTTTTTTCTCAACTAACAATTGAATAAGAAAAAAATGGGTGTGGAAGCCAGCTGCATACCTCTGTGATATGTTTTCTGTAGAGTGGGTGGCCCCCTATGGCACTCAGAGGGTTTGATTAGTGTGCGGGCCTTGGTATTAGTGCTAAGAGATTAGTCGGCTAATACCGAGAAATGCAACTGAATTCTGTGCTCAGTTCTAGACAAATTCTTACAATGGCTAACCCCTGGTGGATCCCAATCCTGGGATCCAATGGTTTTTAGGACAGAAGAAATTCTTTAGCATGAAGTAGAAGCCCAAACAATTCCATTCAAATTATGCCAGTAGAGAGTAATGCTATTATTGTAAAGTGAAGAGATGTATCTGAGTGGAGCATAAAAGGCCTCCAACAGTATCTTGCGTACCAAGCTGCTAGGCCCAAGACACACACTCTGCAGTATTTAGAGAGCATAAATTGAAAGAATCCAAGTCAGAAGGGAGCTGGTCTCATTTGACCATGCACGATGTAAGAAGATACGAACTTAGGAAAGAACTGCTGAATTAGCTAACATGCCACAAGTCTGATTTGATGAACACCAAGTATCGCTGTTTTACATCGGAAAGTTAAGTTGCCTCTCCCCTGCATCAACATGAAGTTTTCTGAGCACTCAGAATTGCTCTGGGGCTACATTCCCTACTTGAAAGTCAGTTTTGTTTGCCCCACATTCAGCAAGTGACTAATTGCTGGACTCCTCTCCCTCTCTTTCTCCCCCCCCCCCCAAGAGGTTTTGGCTTGGCCATGGCAACAAAGCAGCGTCTAAAATGGCTTTGGTGAACCTGCAGTGTTTTGGCAACTAAAATCAGGCAAAAAATACTCTCTTTTTTTGTAACACCACAACATACCATCTAGGCTGTATTTCTGAATTTATTAGAAACAGCTGTCAGTACATCCTTCTAGAACATTACATGTAAATGTGCTTTATTGCAATTTTTTATTGCATTTTTATCTAAAGCAAGTAGGCCAGAATGCTTAGTGTCTGGGATTCCAAAACCCAACCATGTCTTTAAAAAAAAAAAGAAAGGAAAAAAAAAAGACAACCAGAAACATACAGTAAAATCATAGCACATCTGGTGACAAGTACAATGTTGCATTACTGAGATAGAAACTACAGTATGACTCACATACAGATTGTTTCCTTAGGAAGCTTTTTTAAAAAAAAAGTTTAACTACATTTTTTTTTTTTGGACTACACCATAAACGACAGAACAGGTTTTACACCAAAATTACATGCTGGAATTCATATGGAAACACAACCCAGTCGCTTCAGAAGAAGCAGAGTTCTCTTTTAAAGAAGCCATTCAAATGAAAAAGGAACGCGGTGTTGATGCAAAAGGTTGTAGAAGAGGAGCCAAGCGCCCACTGCATTTTACACCAATTCAGACTTTTTTTTTTAAAAATAAAAGATTTCACACGCAGTGACGTCCCCCTGTCTCCCTTCACCCATTAAGCTCTAGCCAGGAGTTCCATTAGGTTTGCTTAGAACGTGCAAATATTACTGCATCGTGAAGGGGGAAACAAAACTACAGGTTTTTCATTTTAAAAATCTGAATGAATTCTAATGTTTTGTCCCAGACTGAATGAAAAACAACAAACCCATTAAGAATGTCGTCTAGAATCTTAAAAGCACATCAAGAGGTTTAGGATAAATCCCACTCTTTTGAAGAACACAAACCCAGCTTTAAGCACGCGCGTGTAAAATTGTGCAAATTGTGAATTTGGACTTTCCAAGGGACAATGCCACTTACGCTAATGCATATAAATGTGTATGTGAATATAGTTTACATATCTATATACATACAGTACAGTACCTACAACGCACACACAAATATGATGCGGACCATTACAATCCCATGGTGCTGTAAACTGCCAAACATACAAAATTAGTAACAGCTTTAGTCAAATGTATCCTTATAATTCACTCACAAAAACCTGACACTCACTGCACTTCAATGAAGACCCAAGGACTACGTTCACTGCTGGCATAAGTGGGGGACACAACTCCACTGAAGTTAATAGACTTATGCCGGGGGTTGGGAGGTGGGTAGAAGAATGACACATCATTTGCCCTTTGACACAGTTATGTTCCTAAATGATCAAGCCCATTCCATGACCACTGCCAAGCCCAGCATGTGTTCATGAGATGGAAAGCGTGCATGCTTCCATGGGCAGAACTCCTGCAGAATGGCAAAGTCAGACTAAAATTCAGAATGAGAGCCACTTGGTCCGATCAGTCACCGCCAGAAGCCCTCAAACCTTCAATCTTAACCAGTGGAAATGTCTGCATTAGCCTCAGCATGAGGCTTGGCCTAGCGCCAAGGGAGACCATGAATAGAAAAATCTGCATTAAACCTATGGAGCCAGCCCAAAAGAAGAGTGTTTTTTTGTTTTCTTTTTTAAGAACACTATAGTCTCCTAGAACAGTTCACCAATGGATCAATAATCCTCCTTTTGTGCCCCTGAGAACAAACAAGGCGAGATTTTCTAGAGTGCTTTCAAGGATTCTTTTCTTCCCGTGGAAAAAAATATTTCTGCCTGCAGATTCACAAAACTTTGACAAATTTTTCTACAGTGTTTAGTCAAAACCTATTCCTGATGCATGTTGTCATTAACAATGCGGATTTACAAGCAGCTCCGTTATTCCTGGTGTTGGGGACCACAGCCATGTACAAGTGGGATGGAACGGAAGCCACGCACCACATTTTGTATTCCAACGGAATTGGCAAAGTATGGGAGATCTTCATTAACATCAGTCACACATTTCAAGGCATTCCATACAAATGCTCACGAGAGTTCTATTTAGAGTCCAAGTTTCTGTGAGGGACTAGGGCTAGGCCAGAGGCCAGTTCCAATAAATACATTGCCTGCATCTCTAATTGCATTCCAACTGGTTGTACTCAACAAACTGAGGTTGACCCCCTCACTTGTTTAAGTATCTGCCGGCTCTCCCCCACCCCCCAAAATCAGGAATAGGTTTTGATGTTGCTGCCCACAAAGCAGTCGTTATGAAATAAGTTAAGGTTGAATAAAAATGAGAAACTCAATTAAGAATATTTTAAATAGAACCTCACACACACGCACAGACACACTAGTGCTTTGTTCAAACTGAATGTTTAACTCCTCTCTCAATCCTCCTTACCATCAAAAAGTACCTGCTGTGCCTGCAAAATGCAGACATACAAGACTAACATTTTAAATTTTTATTCCCCCCTAGTGTAAAATAAAGAGAGGTGCTTTCAAAAACAGAAAAGAGATTGTTCAAGTACCAAGTAAGGGGCTTTCCCAAACTTTAAACTGCGACACTCCTTAAGCAATTTCGCCATTTAAGAACAGCTACGCACTGAGTCACTGGATGGGTTGCCATCCAAGTCTGCCCAGTTACCAAGAATTAGGACAACCAGAAATCCCTCAAAACAGCACTCAGTGTGTCCAAATTCATTTCCAGAGTCTACATTACGGCTGCTGGTGGATTGCCATCCATTGACAAGTGCAGGATGACATGGGGGCATCATGTAAGTTGTGATGGTCTCTCCTTAAAGCAGTCTGCCTCTTGCAGCACCGTAAACAGAGACTCTTATCTGACCCATTGCAGGACACTATTTGTGAATGATTGAGAAAGGTTTCGCTACCTTTCACTGCAATCCTCAGCCCAGTTGCCCCACTGAAATCCATTGGGCTACTCCAGGCGTGAGGATTGCAGCTGCAGTTCTGGTTGGAGGTGATCGTGTGTGAGGGTTGCCTTGCCATGGGTTGGTTTTATGTGGAAGCTGAGCTGCAGTGTCTGAAACAGAAGAGATTTCGGTATTCCAATTCTATCCCTGCCACCAAACAATCCACCATCCAAATGCTGCAGCTCCTCTCCCTCTTTAGGCATTAGGCTCTAGAACCGCCTGGGTTTGGGGAATCTTGTAGTGTCCACAAACAGCGTATCACCAACTTTCCCCTCTTCCTGAAATGGATACAGCCAGCTTTGTTCTTAATGAAGTTGGGGGGGGGGAGGGAGAACGACAGTAATGGACAAAGGGGTTTGGAAGTTGTTGACTGAGTTATTGTATAGGGTGACCACAATAGCAACTGTGGCAGTCAGTCAATCTAGCTTCCCACCAACAAGAAAGCAAAAATACTGAAGATTCACCCCCAATCCCTGCAAATATACTTCAAAACAGATTAAAAGAAACTGTGCATATTAGAAAGTTTCAACATTATCTCCAACCCTCCCTTATTTAACACTGTGCAAAAAAAGTAAGTTCTTAAGTCTCTCTATTTATACAAGGCTGGGTAACAGATCAGCATTACTCTAGCTGTGGTCAGGTAAGAAAAGGCCAATTCAATGAGCTGAGTAGGTCTGCCCTGCCTCCCTTTGACCCTTGAAACCAGAATGTTTCTGCACTTCTCTACACACGATCAGGATTTGCTTCCCTCATTTTGCCATTATGTTCACATCGGCATTGGTCTTAGGCTTGTAAACAGATGATCATGCTACTAGGGCACCATCCTGGCCATGTCAGATTTCTCTCCAAGCCAGGAGAATTAGGTATGGCTCCACCAAGCTCAATAGTATGAAGGTAGAATTAGACAGGATGAGGCCCCTAAAGGATTAGGCTTGCTACCTGTTTTGGTTGGCTTTATACCCCTTTTTCACTTGCCAAACGAGTGCAAAAGTCTGATGCAGAAGCAGGTGTGCAAATGGCATGTGAGCACAAAAACGGGTAATACACTAGCAGCCGTGAGATTCATGTGCCTAAACCAAGTGCAAAAAATGATACGAGGGCAAAATAGGAGCAGTTAGGACAAAAGCAAGCCACCTTATTTGCACATGGTGCTAATCTCAAATTTCTAAGTGACTTAATGCTTCTAGATGGCTTCTCATTTTCTGGATAGACTTCTAGTCAAGAAGTTTGGAATGAAAGAAAAGGCAGTAGACAGTAAGAATCTGCTATAACTGTGTTCCAAAATCTCTTACGGGAAGCCAGTGGAATTTGCTTTATATTGGTGTAATCCAGGTAAGAATCTGTCCCCTAACCAGGCAAAAATGTGGGATTCAGCATCAAAGAACAGCTCCACTTTTGAATTACCAACAATGAAGTTTTAGGATTTGCTCTTAAAACAAAGAGCTACATCTGTTCAGGGAGCAAGGTGCCCAGCACGTATCTGCACACTTGGCCCAATCTGGCTCATGCTGGCGATAGTCTAGAGGAATTCTCCTGAAGTTACTCATTTAAGAGATTTGTCTTGACGGGATCAAATGTCCGTGGCAATACTGAATCTACTAGATGAAGCTACAGGAGAGTTTTGCAGCCACCAAGTTAGAATATACAAGCTTCTCCGATATGTAGTAAGAACCAAGCCCAGTGTTTCCATCCAACTCTGCAAACAGAAAGATGAATCCAAACCCTCACCCACAGAGGCATCCGATTTGCTTATTAACAGGGCTAGCGTTAGCTGCGTCACTCCTGCCTCGGCCAAGCCAGCTCTAGCAATTTCACTCTCTGGGGGTTTAGTTGGTTTTTGACCACTCTTCATTTTAAGTTCCCGTTCCAGCAGGCTAACCAGCAGCCGGTTAGTGCAAACTGAGGTGCCAAAAGAACGGCCCCTCTTGTTATTTCTTAGTGCTTAAGACATCAATTCCCTGCTCACAAGTTAGCATCCTGCATAATACTTGTGTACACTTTTATTTAGCTCCTTTAATTTTCTGTAAACATTTAGTCTGGCCCCCACTTGAGGGCCTTTGGTATGGGGATTGGGCAAGGTCACATCAGAGTTCTGGCCTTGCCCCTAACAGCTCCAAGACATCCCAATTCCTACTCCCTTCCTCGACCATGTAGAGTAGGGGCACCGGACTACTGAAAAGGGAAGACCTCACATTGAATAAGTTTACAAATTCTGCCTTGCTGCCACTACTCACAAAGGTTTGGTCTTAAAAACTGGAAAAATGCCCCAAACCCCTGTGCTTCATATTTGGAATTAGTGCTAATTGCTCTCTCCAAATGAAATAAAAGCACTTTTAGAAACACTGATTACCACCCCAGCCCACACTCATGGCCGGTCTAGCCCAGGGAGCTGTAGAACAGTCTATGCGAGTTGGATCCCTTACCAGGGCGAGCTATTTCCAAATAATCCAGGTTAATACAATATTGTACCACAGCTAAAATAGATCTATGTGCAACTACATCTTTCCCTTGTGAATCTCAAGTGACTCCACTGAAGTCAAATCCTTCCAGTCGTTAGTTGCCCGTGCTGAGCAAGGCCAGTCTTGACAAGCCAGCTAGAAGCAATGCCCTGCCCATTTCTACTCGAGATGGTCAGAAGGGTTTCAAACAGAGTCATTGGTTGTTCACAGGAGTGACAGCTGCATTCTGGTTTACATTCCAAACTTAGGATCTTCAACACAAAGCCTACAACTCTGGAAAGTGTCCCAAACAAGCACACAATGAATACAGAAGGGAAAGGAAGCAGTTACATCACAAATAGATTAGCGTCTTTGAAACGACACAAATTTCAGCTTTTTTTTTTTTAATTTGTTTCAAGTTTTGGTGTAGAAAATGTGCGGATGCTTCCCCAGAAGTGCTCAATCCAGCAACGAGCAAAGTTTTGGCAGGTTCAATTTGGTTTGAATGTTCCCATTAAGCGAAGACCTGTAGTACCATTGGAACCATAACTTTGTTACTGTTGGTAAAAATAAAGCAACTTTTCTTTGAAGATTTTTTTTTCCTTTTAAATAAAAACCTGAATCTTTCCCATAATTCCTTTGGTCTTCTCTCACCAAGTTTCATGCTACCTCACAACAAGTCGCCTCATTTGGAAGTTCGGCTGAATTGCAGCAAAGCTGTTAAAACCAAGAGAAAACTGCTGACGGAGAGATTTTCCCTCTAGTTCCTTGGAGTTTAAGACTGAAAGACATTACTGCTACCTCCAGAGAGGCTTCAAAATGGTCTCCGAACAAAAACAAACAAAATCCCAAAAATCTCATCTCCATAAAGTTGTTTTGCTTCCAGTTTTTTTTTTGCTTGTGTTGCAGTTTGTCCCCCCCGCCCAAAATCCAGAAACAGAAAAGTCTCAGCTGAGTGTTGGGTAGCACCAGGACATGTACACCCCAGTTGTCTCGCCGCTGCTAGGCCTCTGATTCACATTCACAGAATCACGTCTTGTGCAAAACAAGCAGTCTAAGAATGCCCGCCGAGTTCTAATAAAAATTGTAGAAAAGAATCCAAGATAGCCAACCCTTTCTCCCTCCACCAATTTATCTACAAAGGGAGGGCATCTGTGCGTAGACCGGATAGGCAAGCCTGACATTTAAGGAATCGTTGTGTTGGACTAGGGATGTATGCTGGTAATGGAGGACCAATTCTTTAAGTGTGCTGTACAGGTTATAGGGCTCTGCAAAGCCATAACCTCTTGGAGTGCTGTAGATCACACAGTGTTTAACTTCTCCATCCGCACTGCAAGGGAAGAAGACAGACTTTAAAACAAAACCATACCGGATCCTGCATGAGACCCTGACAGAGAGGTGAAGGAACGTGGCACGAGATTCTGTCGGGGGGGTTCTATTCAGTGGCTTGACGTTTTTAGAATACAATTACCCTTAAGTGGTGGCCCATTGCTCAGAAGGCAGCTACTCCCCCATCTGCTCCATTCTAGAGAGCTAAATAATCTAGTCTGCTATGGGCAGGGCGAGCCTGGATTCAATGCTCTCTGAAAGTTATTCCTGAATTACGCTCCAAGGATCACTGGTTGTCTGCGGGGACATGTAAATAGTCCATAACCCAGCTGCCGATAGAGAAAACGGGCTTGGTTTCTCCTGTGACACGGTGGGCAGGTCGGGCGATGGCCATTGCATACATACGCTGGCTGTGGAGCCCTGGCCGTACTATGCTCATCGCCCTGCCCCTCCCCCGGAGACCGCCACGGGGGAATTTGGAAAATGAGCGCCTAACCCTTAGACGCTTGCTGTTGCTGACAGTTTAATTCACAGAATTTCTGTAGGAGCAAGATTACAGGACTCCTAGGGGGGCCCTCATCATGTGGGCCCTCCCAGTGTGCAGGTCAAGATATGGCGAGGGCTTTTAAATGGTTGACAGTGGATAATCTGGCCGAGCAATCAATCAATCTAGGTTATTCCACAATTAAATATGCATTTTTTCTGGAAGCTATTATGTAATCCGTGGGTTGGACACCCCAGCGATTCAAGTCACAAGTAAAAGCAGGTTACTATCTACCATTCCAGGGTTTTCTTGTGACAGGATATTGACCAACAGGGAAACCACTTTAAAAAGATTTAGTGACTGAAAAGCACAGGTTTCTCTTGGCAGAATTTAGCAGCTGGGAGAGCATATGCTGTAGTCAGACGATCAGAAGACCACTATACACATTGTGGGGTTGACGCACCAAGGTTCTCATTCTATTTTACCAATATTCACTCTTACCAAAGTGCAAGATTTAAGGTTGTATGGACTAGTAGTCTTGAGTATCTTCACCATTTAAGTTATTTTTGAAAAAAATGTAGAAGCTCCAAGGAAAAACAAGAGAAGGCACTTACACCACAGAACAAGCGTAACATCCTTTCTTGCTACTTTCTCGAATGAGAAACGCGCCATCGGGTTTCCCATGAAGCAAGTCTTCTGCTTGGATACGGTTGAGATCCCCAACAAACCAGGCTTTCTCATCATAATGTGGCAGATTCTCATCTTCCTCATTCACAAAATAGGTACTAGAAGAAGATAGGAACTTGTTAGCTCAGCTCGACTATACTGGAACCATGAATAGGGTGTGTCCTAACCACCAGCTTCCCATAGGAGAAGCCCATTAGTCAACCCATTTTTCACAAGTTCAGAGTAGTGGTTAAGCAGGCATTTGTACCATCATCAGAGGAAGTTTCCATCTGTTGGTTATCTTGGGTGTGTTCGCAGTAGCTCTCTCAATGGACAGGGGGCTAAAAGCATTCTTTCATTGAATAAAAAAAGAAGCATGCACCGCTCTCTGAATAGAAGGCGTCAGGGACTGAAAGACTTGTCAATCCAAAATGTGCAAGCCCAACATTTCTACATACATGTCAGCTCAACTTAGAGCTGCTGGCTCTCACGACCAATTCTCCAGAGAATCGGCTACAATCCTCAATACAAAGATTGGCCTTGCCACTGAAGCGTGTGGTAGTGAGAATGAAGCTTTGCTGTTTAATAGCAGGAATGAGCACGCACAAGGGCACTTACTCATCAAGAGTCTCATTTTTGATTCCCAGCCAGTCATTTATTCGCTTCTGCCTCACTCCTTTGTGATTGAGCCACCTGACCGAGGAATAAAAAGCAAAGCATTAATAGGCTGTCCTGTCATTTGCTACTGACCAAACACAGTAAAAGCAGCCCAGAGAGAATGCCCCAAGTCTACAGGACGCTGTGGAGGGACGGGTGAGGGGCTGAAAGCTGCAGAGAAAGCAGGCCCTCCCAAATCCAGCAGCGGGAAGAGGCAGCGCTACTGGTCCTTCTGGCAATGGCCAGGCGGGAGGGGATCAGCAACAAGGGTTTGCCACCAACTCCTCCATCTGTATAATGTTCTGCACCTCCCTTCCCCAGAGGGATGGAGGCATGAGCAGAAATTAACTCTCTCTGATGCAAACAATGTTTGTAGCGGAAAGGGGCTCGGCCTTGTCCTGTCCCGCCTACCCCCAGTCAGGGCCGGCCCCAGGGTTTGTGAGGCCATGTGCAAAGTCTCCGTGCGGGGCCTAATTTGCATAATTAGGCACCACCTAATTATGCAAATGTATACATTTACATAAAACTGACTCCCTCTGGACAGGAAGGATTCCCATTCTCCACCTCTCCGAACAACCATGGAGAAGCACGGCCTCCTCATGCTTCCCCCACTCCCCAGGAGCGGTTCCACTGCAGGGGCAGCCGGGTGGGCAGTGAGCCAGGCACAGAGAGACTGACTGCGTCCACTGCCGGAGGGGCCAGGGGGTGAGCTTAGCCAGCCTGCCCTCCAGGGCCTGTTGCTTCTTGCTGCCGGTGCCTTGTGCAGCATGCGGTGTGACCGCTCCAGAAGTGCTGCTCTCTCTCACACACACACACACACACACACACACACGACACCCAAAAAAGCAGCTAGCTGATTAAGCCCATTATGCCATGTAAAGAGACATATACCCAGTTCAGTTGTGCCCCCATATAATCTATTCACGCTGCCCCCACCCATAACCATTTAATTTGTGCCCATGGGGCAGCGTGAATTGATCATATGGGGGTGCAAATGACCTGGTTATGGGGTGCGGGTTTAAAGACAGTATTCCTGTTAGCAATAACTTCATTAAGAAGAGTTAGTGAAATAGCAGCCATAATAATCTCAGAACCATATTTGCAGATTTATTTTCCAAGACAGAATAGATATTGCTTTACATCCTAAATTCCTAC
>QEPC01013865.1:613590-645445 GCA_003113815.1 Sphenodon punctatus
TGCACATGCCTGGGGCCGGCCCTGCCCCCATAGAATCCCAAGACTACAGGAATAGGCGGCAGATTCTTCCATGACACCGAGGGTACTCTGACTGACAGAACACAACCCCAATCCATACAGTGGCCCGTCTCTTAACAGGGACGGGCCGATGAGAGCACATAACACCGGTGCTCCGTGCGCTGCACTGGCTGCCTCTAATATACTGAGCCAGATTCAAGGTGGTGACTTTGGGACCTGGATCTCTCAGGGACCGCCTTGCCCTCCATGACTCAGGACGGCCCCTCCGGTCCACCGGGGGCGCCTTCCTGGAGGTCCCCTGCATAAAGTGGGGGGGGCTACAATGGAGAGGGCGTTCTCGGTGGCTGGGCCACGGTTATGGAACTCCCTCCCAGAGGAAGCACGGCTGGCCCCAGTCTGTTGGCCTTCCGTCGGGCCTGCAAGACATAGCTGTTCTCCCAGGCCTTCGGAGGTGGGGAGGGTGGGTTAAATTTTTGTGAAGGGAGTTTTTAAAATTTGTTAAATAATATTGGAATTTTATATTTTACTGTTGTTTTTATATTGTTCAAGAGTGTTTTTACTTTTGTTGGAAGCTGCCCTGAGATGCCATTGGCATAAGCGGGCGGCATATAAGTGTAATAAATAATAATAATTTCAGGAATCAGGTGCTCAAAATTAACAAGCTCTCCCTTGTTACCTCATGTGGCCGCTACACCTGGTGTAGAACATACGCCAGCACCCGTTCCCGGGAGCGCCTTGGAACTAGAGTTCTATTAATACGATAACGTTATTGCAGGAATGGTGGAAAGAACAAACTGCCAAGTCATTCCTCGCCAAGAGGCAGAACTAAACTACAGTTTGAAGAGTTAGAATACATTAGCCTTGCACCACACACAGAACAGGGCAGATTTAAACTCTAGCTAGCTCCCCATAGTAACATGCCGTGCCTACTTACACAAGGTACTGATCTCGGATTTTGCGCAGCTGGATAAGGTCAGGTTTGATACTGTTCATTTTCTTATCGATTTCCCTGTTGTCCAGAGCTTGTTTCTTCAAATCCTGCTCTAGACGCATCTTACTATCATGGATTTCACCCAGACGAGATTTTAGTTTCTCATAATTCATCATAATTCTGTAAACAAGATGAGTATCTTAGAGGGAGAACAAAAAAAACCAGTACAGAAGGCTCTGGGTCTGAAATAGGTCATAGTTCTTTTATATATTCAGCCACGCAAGCCTTAAAAACCCCACAGAAGTGACTGTGTTCCTGCTGTCAGGATTAATAGCAGTTGCCTTTTAAAAAGAGATTCATTCAGGCCTTTCCTGAGGGAGATGGGGTGGGTGGGGATGGGGTTTTACATGGATTTAACTGAAATTAATATGGTTTATTTTAATATATTGTGAGCCGCCTCGAGATGCCAGAGGCAGGAGGGCGCGGCATATAAATGGTAAAAATAAATTTAAGAGTGAAGTTCTACTGGAAGGGCAACTGTAAGAAAAGGGATTTTCCTTATTGCCTAGACCTGCAGATGTGGCTTCCCTTCGATTTCTACTCGGTTTCTCGTAGAAAAGTAACCATACTACATCAGATTGTAAGCCCTAGGGGCAGGGACCGTGTCTATTTTATTACTTTGTAAAGTGCCAGGTACACTGCTGGTGCTATATAAATGTTTGTTAATAATAATAATAATTCCATTTAGCCTCTATCCCAGAATATGAGAAGCAAGCGGGACTCCACGATAGACGAGGCAGCGGGCAGAAGTGTGTATGGCCGGAGCAGCTCCCCTCCTCAGGTCAGCTAGTCAGAGAGGATGTGGAGCACTGCTTTTATAAAACATGCACCAGGCCATGCAATTGCACCTATGACAGTGTTCATAGAAGCCCACATGGCCTGTCTTGCAGATGCCACTTACTGGAATGTGAAAGAAGGCTGCTACGGAAGCAGCCATAGACCTTGTGGAATGAATTTCCTAAGGGACTTCAAGCCCATGGTTTGCCACACCATGTGCCATGGTAACGTACTACACTATCCATGCAAATGACCTCTGCAAGAAAAGCCCCTTGTCCTGGGTAGACTCTACGTGGGCTACACAGCAGCTCTACTGACAACCAAAGTCAGAAGTGCTACTTCAAAAAGGAAAGGAGTGTCACCTAGGAGGCCAAGTACCCAGCTAAGGCAATAGGGTTAACTACTTCAGGTAGGAAGTTACTAATTCTAGTGCTCAAGGGAGCAGTTAGGACAAAGATTCAAACACACACAGTGGAAACTAAATTGAAGTCACTGCCTTAACTCATACCATGCAGTAAAGATTATACCTTCTTGCATATTGTACTCACTTACAGCAAGTGTGGGTCCAGGCACCTACACTTGGGTTTGCTCTTCCAGGGGGAACATATATACTACTTCTGGCCAAGGGCTGTGGGATTCCACTTTCATCGGCCAACAGCTATCCTGCTACACATTGTGGTAACTAACCAATCCTAGCCCTAGACGTGGTTAGTTTAGTTAACCAGACTACCTAGACAATGGGAGTCTACCACAGACACCGAACCCCCACAGCAAGCGAGGGCATTCCCAACCGTTACTGAGGCTGAATGGCTCCGCCAACGGCATAAGTGCCACGGTGCAGGGCAGGAGCCACCTCCGTCTACTGCGGAGAGCTGCGGAGTGGCTGGCTGCAGACGTAGCCATCTCAAAGGAACTAGAAGTGGGAACCGAGTTCAGTTCCTCTCTAGTCTGCTAAAGTGCCTCAGTGACTCCGCTTTCAGTGAATGCACTGCACTTTGTAAGTGACGAAAGAACCACAGTAGCCAAGTATTAAACACTAGTTTCACTGCTGAGTACATGCATGTGCGAGAACGTGGACTTCATAAGTTCTTCTCGTCAGTCACCAGCCAAGGCTTTATTAACAAATGGGCCCTTGTGTGGGAACAGTTTGAAAATTCTACCTTTCAATTTCCTTTTCATTCCCTTCTCTACGGAATCGTTCAATATATTCTTTGCTGTACCGTTCTTGTGTGTGGCATTGTTCCTCAAATATTTTAATGGTTTCGTTAAAAGCTTCTATTGCTGTTCTCTTCATCTGAATTTCCTGCATGGAGAAAAGCAAAAGCATCCTTAAGTCGTTTGCATGGGATTCTAGGCCAGGATGAGCACTTCATTTTCTTGCTCAGATGTATGAACAGTAAGGTTTCTACCCCTAAGATTCCTGGGGTTTGTATCTGCCCTGCAGTCATATTGGAGCTATGTGGGGGACAGAACAAGGTACTGAAATAGGAGGCTGTAAAAAGATACTTCCCAGGTTTGTCTCAGCTTATTTTTAAATAAGGCCCTGCCCCTTTCCCATTTTACACTATCAATAATGGTCTGACAGCTTTTCTAGACACCCTGCAAAACATTTCATATTATCAAGAGCCCAAGGTCCAATATTCATCTATAGAGAAACAAGGTAGAGTTTTCTTTCAGAGGATATTTAAGTATTTCTTCATTTGATAAAGGATTGTGGTAGGATGGATTTGCTTTCTGATTCTTTCAATAAAAGAACATTCAATATATTATTTGTGTTTGATCTCTACATTTTAAAGACCTCAGTGCCTTAAATCAACTTAAAGCCTGTAACGTTTACCATAAATGACAATTACAAATTCTGCATTAACTCCAGAGAGAGACTGTGGTTTTAACAGGATACAATTGAGCCTATTAGCCTACATGAGCAGGCAGCTTGGAAACAGAAGTGACTCTCTGGTAAGTAGCAGCAGACACACGACTATGGACAAGATACTAATGCTGCTGAAAAACAATTTCTCAGGACTGTAAAAAAAAAAGCTCATTTATTTCCCTGTGCCCAAGAACTGCTGTAATGCCCAAGGGAATACGGCTTCTGAACTGACCTGTGATGTTCTGGTGTACTCTTCATACAATCCGTCATACTCTTTACTTTTCTCCTGGTACTGGGAGTGGTATTCCTGAAGCTTTTTGCCTACTTCATCAATATTATCTTCTTTCACCAACTGATCCTAGGTACAACAATAGAAAGCAAGTAAGGTTTGGAGTTTTCTTTTAAATACAGAGTAATCCCCTAAGTATTAGATGCTTGCTTACACAACTTAAAAATAAGAAATACTGGCGTAGGGAACAGTTTTAAAGAAAGTGGAATGATGATCGGATTTAATCTCTACTGCTGTTGATCTTAGTCTCCTGCCCACCCACCCCCAACCACTGAGAATGCCAAACCTCTAGCAATACAATTTTCAGAGTCTAGGGAACTCAATCTTGTGTTGGAATTTTCAAAATTAGCTACTGTATTTAAACAAAAGTAATAAACCCTGGAAAACAGTGCCCAGAACAAACAAGTCAGGGATGCTGACATGCCTTAGAGAAAGCCACTTGACAGATGTGGGGGAAGATGAAGGAAGGAGGGACAGTGTTTTTCACCACCACAGGATTTATTGAAGAGAGAGATTGCAAGTTGTAAAATATCTCATGATGTGAAGATTGGACCAACCTAACACTACAGGGTTAGCAGGCACCGCCCAGGCGGTAGAGGGGCACCTCTACCAATATTGGGTTTTAATACTTTTTGCAGGAAAACTGTGTCTAGAAGGCAGGAAAACTAAGCACGTTGCTATTTTGATTTTTGTTTCTCCCACAGTAACTAAGGGCAATGATAACCAGCCACATCACAAGAATGCAGCGAGGCTGAAGGAGAGATCACAGCTTCCTGTTCTCAGTTCTGTGGTTACTACCGTGGGTGATTTTAAAGCATTAGCTTTTCCTTGAACATTTCCAAGTAAAAAGGTGCAGCGAGCATTCATGTGCAAAATCCAGACTCTAGCAATAAGTTTCAAGCCAAGACACAGCCCTCTGTTAAATCACTGAGCTCTCTGGAAAACTCACCTGTTGGTATCGGGATACTGGATACATCAGCTTCACGTCAAGCTTAGGATTGTACTGGGCAAGAGACTCATGGCGGTAGTGATTAATCAGTTCCACAACAGAATTAAATGTCAGTGGATCAGAAAAACCGTACTTCCCATCTCGATGATAGATCTTAATCAGTTTGTTGTTGCCACCCTTCCTGCAAGGAAAATGTTCACTTACAAATTTGGAAGTAATGACACTGGACCGTGTTCTTCAGAAGGAAGCACAAGAACCTTTGTATTTCGGCTTCCTATTTCACATGCGTGACAAGTGGAGCCAGGCATCTGGGAGCCTCTCTCTTACAGAGCAGTCATTTGTCCCCGTCTGCTTGAGAAAGGACAGAGACAAGCCTGCACTCTGCACTCAGTGGGGGCAGGGGGCCCACAGAAGGCTGGCTTACCCCTGCACTAATTACCCATTATCTTCATAGGACAAATTATTAATTTACACTAGTGCCAAAGCTGGCTACCTTAGTGCTGTGGGACTCGAGTTTTAAGCATACAAAATTAGAAGTATTTCTCAGTAGAGGGAGAGTGGGAATATTCTTCAAACACTTGAGTCTGCATGGGAGACACTGTTAGAAAGCTAGAAGTTGTGCTGTCAGCTCTCCCAGTCCCTAGGATCATTCCTGCAATGTACAAGTCATCATTAAATGAAGTCTCCCTCTTTAACTTGCATTTACTAACCTTTGAGTGTTTCGAGTTTTAAGAAACTGGTACAGTAACTTAACCATTTCCTTCCCCAATTATTTGCATTTAAAACCCAGTTTAACTAGGTTTTCCAAGGAAAGGAGGGACGGGTATGTGGAAGAGAATCACGGCTTTTTAGTGTTTTGAGTTTTCTACGGTATAAATCCAAAGGTGAAGCAGAAAAGTTATATGTTTCTCTCTCGGCTTGGATGCCGATCTGGGATATTGAAACAAGCTCTTGGAACAATTTGTTACCCTGTGTTTATACTTGCAGGTGGCTTCCAGAAATGCTCATTCTGAGAGCAAAGAAGATCAAAATAGGACTGCAAGTATCACTTTTCATGTTGCACTACACACAGTCCCATAGAACACTGTCCCGGTATGCACTGAGCTAGGCATAAAATTCAGCATGGCATACATGATCTGATCACTTCTATAGCAAGAGGCAAACCGCTTACTCTGAACAAGCGGTTGGTGCGTTATGAAAGCCTAGTGAAAAATAGGTGGAGAATGTTTCCAGGGCAACAGACTCTTCATCCGTGGGTACATAATCCAAATAGCAAAGGCCCGACCCATGTTAAATACCAGTAGATGTCACTATAACCAGAGGCAACAAGACAAGAGGGTGCGTCATGACTTACTTACCGCAATGTCAGAGTATAGTCTCCCTGCATTTTGGTTGATGCATCTCGCACCAGGAACGTTCCATCTGGCATGTCTCGTAATTTGTCGTTTACCTCTTCCCTGGAGGAATGAAAGGTTGGAAGAAGGATAAATTAAAAACTGCTAAGTACTTTATTCTCTTTAATATGCTTTCATTCAAACTGGGACTGTTAAACCGGTGGTGTACGGGTGTGTATGCGCTTTAAGTATTATTCAGCACAGGGGACCAGAGAGTTTGCTTTTTAAAAACTTTCAGACTTGGTGTATCTATGTGGGACAGTATTTCTGTTCAACGGTAAGGGTTTCCTCAGGCAGGTCTGCACTTGTACATGTTAAACAAAATGCAACAGACGCACTTAGTGTTGGGAAAAGGTTAAATTTAAGCAACTGTACCAGCCAGGTCTGATCAGACGTTAGCCAGCAATAGCCTTTCACTGTTTCCTGCCCACATTTAAACTTGTGCTAAGAACAAATGCCCTTTCCAAAAGAAACTCTAGCCTTTTAAGGAGCTGGCACAACCACACTCAGACTTGTCAATGATGCATCCATACTTTTAATCTCAAGTGATTCATTATGAACTTAGCTCTGATCTCACTTACACCAGACTGTTTTATACCATTGTAGACCTATTGACTTCAGTGAAGTTTTGTTTCCAGTTTAAAAATAAAATAAATGACCAGACCATATGGCCATTTCTGCTCTAGAAGGTATTTATAAGCATGACAGCCAAACACCACTAAACGCAAGAGGCCAAGCCCACTTCCCCAGTATCTTCCACAGAAAGTTCTCAGAAGCATGTTCCTCATAGCCCCTCGCTCACTATACCCCGGGAGAACAGCCAAATATCATTTTGGAGATGGTTGCTCTAGGTTTCAGGGCTGGTTCCCACAGAAACCAAGGGTGTTACCCAACAAGATGGTAACAGCCTACACCAGGAGGCTGTCCACCTGCCCGTTTATTATGCTCATTTGTGCCGTCCCCACTCAAAGCAGGGTCTTGGAGCATGTGGAGTCCACTGTGTGGCCATATGCAGGCAAGGGAGTTTCCACATCCTGTCAGTTAGATGGATTGGGACAGACTCGTGCAAGGCCACATGCAACCTAACTCCAGGCATCCCTGCTCAAGCATGTTGCTGCAGCAACTGTGAGGCATTGTTGCTCAGGGGTAGGTGCCCTTTGCCAGCTGCCATCAGCAGTTCATGCCCCGAACCTGGATCCTGACACCCACACTGGTTTCCCCAACAACCAACCTTTCCCCCGCATGCCCCCAAAGCACCGGAGCCCACTCTGCCCTGTGTTCACGCCAGTAAACAGTTCAGGGGCCAAGGCATGCCTCCCCCACTGCCAGTCTCAAGCACATCTCTAGTGTATATGTGGCCCAAGAGAGAAGAACATGGGTGTCATGGATTTTCCCAGATGGACAACTGGCCAGCACATCCATGAACTAGGAACGGTGGTCCACTAAGGCCTGGAGAGCCATGGAGAGGAACCCCTTGTGGTTCAAGTAGTTATCCTTGCTATCGGGCGGGCAGATGATGGCGATATGGCTGCCACAGATTGCCTCTATACAGCTTGGAAACCTTCCTACCGAAAGCCCTCTATCACTTCTGTAGGGTCAGCCAGCTGCACCACTCAGTCCAGCAGCACTTCCACAATCATGAGGCAAACCGTGACAAGTATGGCGCCCATTTTGGAGGTTCCATGACAAACTGCTGTGTGACAGATCAGCAGGAATCTGGAGTGGCAAGTGTGCTTCAACCAGGATGGGCAACCGCACTCTGTTTCTCATTTGCTGCCCGAGGATCTCTGCTACCTGGAGGACGAGGACAGTGTCTTCTACAGTCTGTGCTTTTCTCCTTGACCTAAACCAGCCTCTCAGTGGGTACAGTCCTGCTAATATCTTCCGACAGGAAACGGTCAATGCACATCAGCTCCCCTTACACAGCTTCAATTCACCTCAGCGTGGTCCACTGTCGCTGCAGGAACAGAAGTGCATGGTGCCGAAGCAGGGGCCACCTGTGTTGTGGCATGGCCCACTACCTTAGCCACAGATTGAGTCTTGCAATATCATTGCACCAACAGCAGCAGAAGGCATGCATCTGCTGGACCACTCTCAGGTTCTGCGGAGCAACAGTAATGAAGGCCTGGAGCACGATAGCATTCACCATTCCGTACTTGGCATGCGTCTCTATGGCTGCAGTACCAGCGTCCATGAACTCTGCTGACCACGTGCCAAACATTTTGAACAGTTTAAAAGGAGTTGGGCGGCTGCCTAGTTTTGATTGGCTGCGCGCCGCACGTGAGCAACTCCTGGCTGCATGCGTCATCACAGCACTGGATGCATGCCTAGCTACTGGTTGGAAGAGTTTTTGCAAAGCTGTGTGCGCACCGGCACTGCTAATGTATGCAACAAGCATATCTGTGTACATGCCGAATCATGTAAAAACGTTACAGCTGTTAGCACATGGAATTTTTCATGGGTGGGAGTGGAAAACCACTGAATATTAAGAAATGAGCAGGTGGGGTAATCTGCCAGGTAGTGAAGGTCTCTGCACATGGAACGTATGTGGGAGCAGAGCTGCCCATCAGTAAAAAGCAACTCATTTTTGCTTGCAATGTGCATGAGGGATCAGTGCCATAGAAAGTAATTACTGTGGGTTGTTTACCAGCAAAAGCCAAATGGCAGGGCATGCGATTTCAGATTGAATCCGAGAACCAAACCAATTTCAGCCACCAGACTTTATCCTTGTACTAAGTGGTTCTTGCCCCACTACACCCCTGAACTAGTCATCAGACTCTGTTTTCTGGGTGTCAATGGCTCCCAGGCACCTGCAAATTTTGCATGCTAGCCAAATGCCTTTGGCTTTTGTCTGTGGGTGTTGTGCAGCCTGGGCTATGGGGCCCAGAGAAGTTTGGGGGGGGGGTGATGGATACCCTGGCCTGTGCCAACATTTGGGTGAGGCCTGATGTGCAGAAAGATCAAACATCCTCCAAGGCTTCTCATGTTCCTAGGGTGGCCCATGCCCAAAATAGGGTTCTATGCACACTTGATGAAGTGCAGACACTGTGCAACTCTGCTGCAGTCCAATGTTCATTAGCATGGAAGAATGGGAGCACTGGATGAGGTGCGAGAGCAGGATGAGATCAAGACCAGGACGTTTCTGGATGTTCGCAACCTTCCGTGTCGTTTTTCTTCATCACTGCCCAGACACACACAGGGTATTTTCAGACGTTATGAGATCAGAGTCAACCACAATGAATCTGCACATGGTGAAAGTGATCCCGTAACGTCTGATGGGGGGGAACAGAAGTTCCCCCCCCAGATGTTCATCACAGTCAATCGCAGCGGCTGAACCCGCGGGGCCGGGGTCGGCCGCGTGGCGAATGCGATTCCCCGCCGTGATAAACCAAGTCGTCTCGTCTGGATGGCAGCCACGGCCCCGGAATCCCCGCAGGGATTCCGGGGCGCGGTCAATTCGAGTGGGCACTGTGGCCGCATTGGCCGCGGCACCTGCCCGAATTCCCAGAGGGTGGACAGCATGGGAGCGTGGGGGGGCGGGGCCATGCGGGCCCACGTTGCACCATGTGGCCCCGCCCGCTCCCTGATTCCCCGCCGGGAGCCATCACGTCTGTTCGCCCGTGACGCGGTGGCCCCGGCGGGGAATCAAAGGTTTGTCTGAAAATACCCAGAGAGAGAGAGAGAGAGAGAGAGACACACACACACAGAATACCCACGGGGCTACCAGGAGTGCCTTGACTAGAGAGTGGAGATGAATTTCTTGGGGGAAACAAGTGGTTTGCGATACAGGGAATGTGAAGCCACTGATGGAGAGCTTCTTGCACTAGGAGATTTGGATACTCTCAGAAGTGCAGAGCGCCCTGGCAAGTGGGAATGTTTTCTACCCCAACTGTATGGTAATGCAGAAGATGCTACAGAGGGGGTACAAAAGCAGCATGTTTGACATGGGGTTTTATGTGAACTGAAAACGTTTTCCACCACCACAGTGGGCAAGACCCTAATAAAACAGCGTGCTGCTACCTGCCTGTACACTGCTGTGAATCGTGGAAGTGAGAAACCAGGTTGACAACATGCAAAGACTGATTGAAAGTGAAAGTAAACATGATCAAAAGCAATTTTCACTATAGGAGCTCAATAAAGTATGCAATTTGCTCAATAGTTCAGCATTATGTGCCCAGCAAATGGATATTTCCAGCTGCCAAATATAAACCTCCATGGGAGAGCGGGGATAGCAGGAACTGTAGCCCAGAAGAGAGAGCTGGGGCAGCTTCTTGCTCCCATGGTTCACCATAGCGGAGAGTCATGACCTGGGGGGGGCAGGCACAGGATACTGGGAAGGGGGTGGTGGTGGGCGCTGTGCGACATGGATGAACACCTGTGTATTATCATGTTAAACCTGTGAGCGAGGGCCACACACAAACACACACAACCTGCCTATTTGCTAGGCTCTACATGCAAGTGGAGGCTGCATGGACCAAACCTGGACTCCAGGGGGCTCAGCTGATTTGTTAACAGAATCATTCACACATCAGAAAGAGCAGTAAACTGAAGTTATTCAGGAGCAGGAAGGGAAGTCTTTACTCCTGAAAAACTAGGAGTATGTACTCCCGTTTGTTTACGCTGAAGTAGTGTGAACCCTTTTAGTGTTTGGACAGCTGTGCTGTTCCAGGTCCATAAGGGGAAATTGAAGAGATGGTACTACATCATCTAGATCTGGAGTAGTAATGGTACAGAAGTGGAATAGTTACACTGATTTAGTTACTTCTGTTGGATATGGTTTGTGGGAATGTGCCTGAATCACTTGAACTAGTAGTATCCATAAAGTGGAAACTGTTCACAGCAGGGTGTCTGGCCAAGAACTTTCACCCCATGTTGCAGTTCAATGGAGCCTATGGCTTTTAGCTTTCAGTGCATATTACAAAACCCATTTGCATCTCTGTGGGCATGCTGACAGTGGGCCATCAAGACTTCACAAACTTACAGATACAATACAGTGGTTTCTTCAGTGTTGTATGTGCCCACACTCATCCTGAGGCTTGTTTTCATTTCAGGAGCAGTTCCACTCAAGTCAATAAATCGTGCTAGTACAAGTTATAGCAGAATCGGCCCCAGTGGTTTTAATGAAGAGTTGTAGGAGGGGACCACTATAAAGGCTCAACTGACCAGAACTACTCATCACAATTTTAAGTTGGCTTCGCCTTCCACCCCCCTCATTCAATATATTGCTCCTAGACAGACCTTGGAGCCTAATAAAAATCTCTCATTTGATAGTTTTCTTAGCTCTCCTTCAGTGTTGGAGCAGTGCACTTCCAACCTCCCCCTTCTTTGTAGTCAACTTTTTCAGTTGGCAATTGCCTCAAACGAAGTCTGCAATCTTTAAAAGGTTCATTATGCCTTTCTGTGGCTAGCTGGAACTTGTGGTAACACTGACAGTTCAATATCACTCTTACCTTTGTATCAAAGCTAGATACAAGAAGAATGAAATGTAGGCAATACAGTCTTGTAGGCATGATGAATTGCATAGTCCCAGTTTACATATCCATCCACACACACGGGCTAGCTTTACAGCTTTGTATTCTCCCAATCTAGGACAGTAGTTTTCAAACAGTGACCACTGCACAACATTAATTTCAATGCCCCAGGTTTCAGGGGAAGAGGATTAAACATACATTCAAGAGATAATTTTGCCTACACACACTTAAGGAAAAAATGGACTTAAACAATATTTCTGGAGTAGGATGCGCTTTTACCTTGAGATGTCCCCCCAGTACCACTCTGCATCGTGTAGCAAGCAACTGGAATTATCCTTGATTCCATTCGGATTTACTGGAGTCATCGATTTCGGGGGCTTTGGAGGAAGAGCTGAAAGAAGGTGGGGGAGAGAAAAAGAGATTATCGTTTTAACATCTGAAGATTGTGACAGAAGGTAAAGAGAGATCCAAGAGATTTAATAAGCCAAATTCCAGAAAGAAAATGTTATCAGACAAGGCAAAGCCTGGTGCCGGTTCTAAAAACCCATCTGCAGCTGAAGGAAAGAAAAGAGTCCTCATGACATTTGTTGCCTCGTCTTCTCTCTAATAGAGGATTCATACTCCTCCCTACAGGTGTCTGAGTTCAGCACCAAAACTCTGACTGGGAAACATGGAAGAGTGTTCGTTCTTGGTTAGTAGTTCATCGGGCCCCAATGCCCAAAGCACAGTGCTGAAGGCTAGTGTCAGCACAACTGCTTGCAGACTGAAGCTTGCAGCATTTGCAACAGCCTTGAAATGGTGCGCACTCCCCTTGTACGGTCAGCTTTGCTGACTGGCAAAACCGCACCATGGTGGTAGCTGGCTACAGCAGTCTTGTCAGTGTCGGCACCTCCTCCCAGCTGGAACACGCACAAGTCACTTTTGAGCACTAGCTCCTATGGAAGAGTCAGTGGGACAGATGTACATCTGTGAGATGCAACAGGAGGAGATTTGGAAGCACAAGCACGCACAACAAGGCCCCTTGTACAAAGACGACAACTTTGACTAGCCTGCACCATAGTCGAGCCTTAAACTGTCAGTTCCTCTTTGGTCTGCAAGGGTAAAACACCCTTATCATAAGTTCTACTGAAGTCTGAAAAAAATTGCAGCTGCTAAAATCAGGGCTGGATATGGTCTCAGTTTGGTTACTTTCACACCCATAGCCTTTAGAGGACTCAACTGAAAGGCTTTTTAAAAATCAAAAATCCAGAATTTTAGAAAAAGTATGCATGTCAACCACAGCTCCTCTTCCACAAATTAAGTCAAACCTCTGAAGAAAAGCCTGAGTGGTGGCAACAACGCTCTCCTCTACTCATCTGGAGTCCTCTTTTTCACACCAACACAGTGATCTTACTCTTGAACTGTTTTCTAAGCTTGTTATCATGAGAGCATCTCAAAATACTTTGCAGAGATGGTTATAACTATCCCAGTTTTACATGGGTAAAGCAGCTCGTCCAAGTCCACATCATGATTCACCTGCAGAGGCAGGATTAGGATTCTGGTATCCCATTTACCGTTTCCACTAATTACACAGCCTGTGATTTGCAAGCTACGGAATATTATTGTGTCTTACAAGTGAATGCAGTTCTGGTTTTTCCTCCCTACCACACACCCCTCTTTAGCTTAATGGAAAGTGGTTTGACCGGGAGGAGAAGCAAACTGTTTACGGCAGTTGTGGGCAAAGCAAGCTGTGGCTTGGAAGCTGAATTTCAGCTGCTCTGCACAACCAATTGGGAACTTTGTCCGCCCCTGACGGTTTAAGTTACTTATCTCCTCACCTCTAACATACCTACCATATTAAAAGTGAAATACAATTTGAAACTACAGGTGGAACAGTATTTTTTTTTTTTTTTTAAAAAGCATCCAAAATAGAGTAGCTTCACTGTTCTCTTAAAAACCAGTAAGCACAGAATTGAGCCAAACTAAGCTGCTCTGACCCTTAACCCAGACATTCATAGCCATGATTGCTGCTGACCAAACAGCCAATTCAGTGGGTAGCATTGATTCTGTGGTTAGTTTTGTAGGTTCACTAGGAATCATCAGGTGGGCATGGATCTCATGGGCCAATATCAGCTCTCAATTCCGCTAGCTTTATTATAGTTATATTTGTCCTGTACCTTAAACACATCATGCAAGTCTAATAAAAAAGAGACACCCCTCACAAAAAGCACTCTAAAATCTACTTTCCTTGAAAGCAGTCTGTAGGAGCTAAATTCTGCTTCATTTACAGTAGTCTAGACCTACATAAGTATGTTTGCTCCAGTATAAACAGAGCACATGGCTCTAAAGGCTTCTATTCTTTACAAGTTTCCAATTTATTCCCAAACGTCCTGCTTCCCTTTCTGGATTACTAAACCAAGAAAGGTTTTTGTAAACTTGTTCTGCTGCCATCCCCACGACGACTATGAACTACAATCAATACTGGCAGCTAAATTCTCCAAGCATTGCCAACATCTGCCTTCAGTACCAGGAGAACATCATAGGATTTAAAAAATCCTGCTCCAGAATCTTCTGAGTTTTAAAAACACTAGTAGAAGGTTCAATAATATATTGCATGTGGATATCTGGTTAGTTTTAGTTGCTACCTACCACTGTTGAGATAAAGCACATCTTCCTACCAACTTTCAAATCCCTCCTGAAAACCTACCTCTTCAGTCATGTTTTCCCTGGTCACAAGTGAAATTCCATCCTCATCCCTCCCTCCCTGCCCCCCCCTCTCACACGCACACGCACCTGGAACACAAGAGCCCATGAAAAAATATGCAACATGAAAGTGGTAGATGATACTGGACTGATGCGTACGTGAGAGATTATGAAAGGAACCTCTGATTTCAAAGTCTCAGTCCCCAGTCCAGGTGGCGGCTGTGGCGAGGAGTGCATTTGGCAAGTTACATCTGGTACGACAGCTTTGGCTGTATGTCTCGGATGCCGACCTGACCACTGTCATGCGCGCCTTCATCACTTCAAGTGAAGACTAGTGTAATGCGCTCTACATGGGGCTACCCTTGGTAGAGGTCTGGAGACTGCAGCTGGCGCAGAACGCGGGTGGCCTGTCTCCTTGCGGGGACAGGTTGTCGTGAGTGTGTAATATCGGTGTAATCCGTTCACGGCACTTGCCTATACTCTTCCCAGCCCAATGCAAGGTGTTGGTTCTTGCCTATAGTCCTACATGGTCTCAGCCCCTTACCTGCGGGACCACCTCACTCCCTGGATCCTAGATCAACCCCTACGGTCAGCTGGGGGCACCCTCCTTGAGGTCCCTTGAGTTTCGCTGGTGGCAACCATGCAGAGCGTGTTCTCGGGGGTCGCTCTGTGGCTGTGGAACTCCCTCCCAGTGGCGGTTCGTCTGGCCCCAGATCTCCCCTCCTTCCGATGACAATGTAAGACCTAGTTGTTCCGTCAGGCCTTTAGTGGGGGAGATGGGTCGTGGGTGGGGAATCGGTGACTCCTTTTAGTATGTATTTATAGTATCTGAATTTTATTTTTGTTTTTATAATGTTATTTTGTTTTAAATATGTGCGCTACCCCAAGCCGCCTTTAGGAAGGAGGGTACGGGATACTAAGTTGATGTAAATAATAAATAAAATGGGGACAAACACCAAAGGGAATTCCAGCCCCATAATACCAATCCTCTTTTAGCTGAGGCTACTTGGCCTCAATGCTTTTTTCCTGTTCCTCAGACCCTGTCCCTCTGCATGGAGAGGGCTTGTAGTGTTAGCAGTCAATTAAAAGGGGAGTATTAAGCCCCATAAAGCCAGGGCTTTTACAGATGCGTAGCCATGTTGCTGCTGCTCCTTAGCATATGCCACTATTCTGCAGAATCATGTCGCACTCCCTTTCTCCTCTCCCTCGGGCTCGGCAAAGACAAAGAAACCATACTGAAGAGACACAGGTCCAAACCCAGGGCAAAGAAAGGCTCTGGACAAATCAAAAGCTATACCATCACTCACTTTTACCAGATAAATGAAAGCTTCAAGACTCACAACCTTACCTGAATGGTGGCATTTCTGCCACAGTCAACAAAACTTTGAAAAAGTCTAACTTCCTTATAAGCAGCATTTGTTACAGTGAACTCCCTATTCTTAAGCAATCCCAACTTTAGGAATGATATAGCTCAGTTCAAAATAGCCTCCCTATAATAAACACTCTGGGAGAATTGACCTCAGTAAAACAAGCCTGCTCAGGGCCTACCAGGAGTTTAGCCTGCATTGAACAAAAGATTGAAACGTCATGCATTTTGCTTGGTGACTGTAGTCAGCATATAAGGGTACGTTTGCGTCTTTTTCATTTCTTTACTGTTTTAAGTGTTCGTCTATTTCTCATTTCCTCATTCTTTTAATGTAGCAAAATCAAACGCTTCTCATTCCCATGGGGATTCATCAAACTTTATTTCTAGACGGAACAGGACGTAGACCTTGAGCCGGATTCTCCAAATCCCTGAAAGCAGCCCTTTTTCAGGATAGCAGGGTCATTAACTGATTAGGACTACTTGCCATGAAAGCTTGGACCTCAATTCTACAGCTCTGCGTCCAAGCATTCCACTGAAACCAAGGCGTTATTTACTTACACAAAGAAGAGGAAAGTCTCTGGATTGGGCACCAGAGCGTTTCATTTTACCCAGACTATGTAACATGGTTAAAAGTAACGGAACCAAGGTATTTAATTTGCTACTCTTCTATTCCGTGTGCTGCACCCATGCAGCAGCTGTTATGCCGATGCTTCAACAGCAATGGCACAGTATTACGTTTACAGAATTACATATGAGGCGATCTTCATTTTACCACTATCCATGGAAGTAGCGGCAGTACAATCATAGAAAATCTGTGAAGCATGTGGAAGTGCCTAGTAAATTTTAAACCATAACCCCAACAACAACAACAACACTTCAATTCCACTTTGTAACCGCTTAAGCTACATCTACCATGAGTAACACCACTATTACAAAGCAAGATGCAGAAAAGGCAGAGCCATCTGTTGAAAGAGAAGGTTCTTCCCACCATTGATTCATGGGGACCAACTCAGATCTCACAAGAAGACAAAGTGTAATCAATTGGCATTCCCTTCATGTTAAGCTCAGCATTATATTTCTCAATCTGTTTTTTTTCTGGTCACAAATATCAGATCAACATGCTAAAGATCTTAGCATCCGTTTCTTTTATTAAAGCTTGAGAGTGCTAAGAGAAACAAAAAGTTCTTAACAGATTTAAGAAACTGCTTTTCTTCAAGATCCAAAAGGCCCGATTGAAGTCATTTCCCTCTCCTGCATCAGTGCATTACCAAGGTCAGATCAAGACCTCGGTGACTGCCTGGCATGCATCACTAAGTTACAGAATATTTCTCACCCTGGCATAGGCAAACACCATTTTTTGCACTGGAATGGTTTCTTGAAAACCTGCTCATTAGCAGCCGTAGTTGTCCTATCAAGCCCTAAATTCTTCCAGAGTTAAATTCTAATTTCAAGTCTATCAGTTGGGAGGGGAATTTTACCCCAACTAAATCCTAGTCCAAATGAAAACGGCACTTCAGCCAATGGAAATGCAGAACTAGGATCGTATGTTTCCGACGTCAGAGCACAGAATGCAGCTGTGCAGTTTCCAGCTTTCAGTTTTAGCTGAACTGCTCTGCATAAAGCAAAATAAGATTTCCCTTCCCAAGATACGGAGACTTTGATTAGACTTCAGAAACCACCACAAGATGCTCACAACACTCTACAAATAGCAGGTAAAGGGATTTTTAAAAACAAACAAATCACTAAAATAAAAGACAAAGCATGTATTGGATCAGCATCAATGAACAGGCAAGCTGCCTAGGTATTAGGACATTTGAACATTTATTTAATTTTCTTCCTCCCTTATTCGAGAATCAGCTTCCAAACTACAGGTTCATATTTGTCCCAGATACAATCTGACTGATTAATTACTATAGACAAAGAGGATGAATTTAGTCCTATTACCACCTATGATCGGCCCATCTAAAAGCCACAAGCAACTGAGACATTGTTTAAGTGTGGATCCTGCCCTCCCCGCCCCCAATGCTAACGCAGGAGCTACGGCATCTTTCCTTACGTAGCCACTTCCTTTTCTGGAAAGTAAGGAATACAAGGTAAGAGGCTTCCAGTTAAAGTTTGCCCCTATGTAATTAGGAAAATAGCAGAAGAAAATGGCAAACATAAGAAATCTCAATGCAGAGTCACTTTTACCGGCATCCCGTTATAACGATGGAGTCACTTCACAGCAGTGACTGACTCAATGGGTGTTTTCAGATGGACCCAGGGACGGCCACTCTGAGTCTGCTCCGGGGCAGGGGGTGGCCCGCACACCTCAGGTCTGCATCTGCAGCAGTGAGGTTAGGCAGAACGCACCGCTGCCGCGCACCACTCCCGCGGGCCTCCTCCCCCGCACCCGAGAGCCACAGGTGGATCAGCAGCTGCTCTAGGCTGCCACCCACAGCTCTACGGTGGTTGCTAGGGCAACCTGAAGCTGGGAGCCGAGCTGGAGCGTCCATCTGTCCTTTAGAGTGAATGTTGCTCTGTCTCTGGGTTCAGGCAGCCCACCCCGCTCACATTGCTCCAGGATTTTCCAGAGCACCGCAAGCAGAGCTGGCCTGAAACAGGCAGCACCTGCTCCGTCTGACCCCAGGACAGAGGTGGCCCCACTACCCAGGGTGGGACGGAACAGCAGCAGAGCAGGTGTCCATCTTAAAACACCCAATGAAATGCATCAGTTTTACGCAGACACTTTTGGGACGAGTTGTCATAAGAGACCCAAAGTTGGGTGCTAAATTAAAGAGGATTAATTAGTAATTTAAGGGACAAAATGCACCGTTCTCAAGGTAGTCCAATTACGATGAAGATGTCTGGCAAGAGAGGTTACTTCTTAGGGTCTTCTATGGAGTGGGAAAGAGGGGCAAGTAGTATCAAAATAAGGCATATATTCCAGCTTCTCTAAGAGTCGATAGCCAAGGGATAACTTAACTCTGTGCCCGAGTTACGTAGCCTGTCTGGTTTCTCTTCATGATTTTATTTAAAAAGGAGATGAAAGTCCGATTTGAGCTGTGGCTGAATTTCTTTGGCAATTTTGGCAACGACATCTGAAAAGGATGCAAAGAGTTGTCCCCTGTAAAACTAGGGGCCTAACCAGAAAACGCCCCCGCAACAGGGTAAAGCTAACAGAGAGGCCCCCCCGGAAAATTTCTGGGAAAACCAAAAATTAGGGAGGTTGCCAACATATCAAGATCCACAGGAGGGCTGAATAACCTCCCTCAGAAGCTACAGAAGGACAATTCTTAAGGTAAGTGACCCATTGTCCTTTCTATAGCTTCTTCATCCAGTTATTTGGATGCAGGGAGGTAACAAAGCAGTACCCCCAATTAAAAACAGGGAGGGAAAGATCGGGTGGCAACCGGACCTGCACTACCCACTGAAGAAAGAGACGGACTAATCCAGGACCCTCCTGTAGAACCCGTCTGCTGAAAGCAGCCTCTGCGGAATCCAGAAGGTCAATCTTATAACGTTTGGTGAAAGCGTGGGGGCTCTTCGACATGTCCGCCCTACAAGTTTCACAAAAGGAGGCTGTCGCCCTGAAAGCCCTATTCATTGCAGCACCCCCTCCTTGTAGAGCGAGCCAAAACCTTCGGTGACGGCCAAAGGGCAGCTGCCCTGTATGCAGGAAGAGATCCACTTGGAAATTACTGTTTTAGACGCCCTCCTCCCCCTTGAGCGGGGCTGGTAGCTGACCAGGAGGCTCGAAGTCCATCTAAAGGACTTCGAGAGAGCCAGGTAGATATTGAGCGCCCGATGAAGGTCCAGAGTATGCCACAACTTCCCCTTCTGCAGGCACCCACCTCCTGCTGAGTGATGGGTGATTCTTTGAGACTTTCTAAAAACTTGAGATGTCCAGAATTTATAGAACAGCATGCTGGGAAACTTATTTACATAACAAGCTGCTTTGAAGCCATCTGGGAAGGGTGGGGTATATATTTAAATAATTTTTAAAAAATAATTTGATACAATTGGATAATTCTAAAAGCTTGGAGCAGAGACTTAAATATTTCTGGTTATGCTCAGCAGCAAGACTCACCCTCCTGCTTTCTGGCCCTTGGTAGAGAAGCGGGGCTGGTGAATATCCCAAGCTGACAGAACAGAACAGCTCTGATACTCTGAATCCTTAAGGAACTTACTCTGGAGGGCTTCCTGAACTACTCTAGAGTCAATAGTTTGAGGATTGCAGTCAGTGTCTTCTGTGTATTAATCTCCTTTGGTGTTCTGGGGAGACTGGTGGAAGAACAGGCTACAGCGTCTGGCAGAGCCTTTCTGGATGGTGAGGAGTCTGGTCAGTTCAGCCTCCCTCCACCTGGATATGGAGTTTTCCACAGCCTGCTGTAATTTATTATGTACTTTGCAGATAAAATTGGTCGCATCAAACACTACTTTGACTCTGCCCTTGGGACAGTACCAGAGCCTGAGGTTAGGAATGCCCTGTTTGGTCTGTGTTTATGGGATCAGTTTCAATTGTTGATGCCTGTTGAAGTGGGGGGTGGAGGGTGGGGGGAAAGAGATGTGCTTGGGTCTGTTCGGGCCACAATGTGTGAACTTGATCCCTGCCCATCCTGGCTGGTTAAGGCCAGCCGGGAGATGGTTGGACTGTTGCTGGCTGGGATCAGTGCCTCCCTTGTGGAGGTCTGGCCACTCCTTACGAAGCCATCTTTGGACGCTGATGCCCCAGCGAGCTATTGGCCAGTCTCTAACCTTCCCTTTTTAGGGAAGGTTATTGAACGGGTGGTGGCCCATGAGTTGCAGGCGCATCTTGACTGCATCAGTTTTCTGGATCCCCAGTCAGGTTTTCGTCTGGGTTATGGCACAGAGACTGTGCTTGTGTCCTTGGTTGACGACTTGAGTGTGGAACTGGATAAGAGCCATTCGACCCTGCTAGTTCAATTTGATCTCTCAGCAGCTTTTGATACCATGAACTACTGGGATCAGTGATCTGGGGTGGGGTCTCCCATCATTGATGGGTTTGCCCAGAGTTGTCGTCTTACATTTGGAGTCTAGGAGCGCTCCTGGATTCACAGCTGCACATTGATGTCCAGGTGTCAGCTGTGGCCAGGAGTGCTTTCAATAGCTTCTTTGTCCAGTTATTCAGATGCAGGGGTGTTCTCTCTCATGGCCAGCAGGAGGCATCACTGACTTTCGACGGGGAGAGCACGCTCTCAATCCCCAATCGAAAGTCTGCCTCTGGAACAGATAGGAGCGCAACGATGGTGCTCTGCACCTATTTCGGCTTTCTTCCCCCATTGGGGGCTTAATTACTTTTAAAAGGAATTCACCCTTCCATCTACAGTGCCTCAAGCACCAACTTCTGCAGTGGCGCCTTGGGCTGATTCAACACCCCCCACCCCCACCAGGGTACGGCCCAGGGCAAAGCAGGTGTGAGGGTCAGCCCCAAGGGGTACGCCCGGCCACAAGGAGAACCTGCAGGCATGGTCGAAACAGCCAAAACCTGCTGTCCACCGGGCCACGGCCCACACTGCGGAAAACGAAACTGAAACTGCAGTGGCCGCCCGGGAGGCAAGTTACGCTGAGGCCTGCTCCCAAGAGGAGGAGGAGGAGAGCCTTGCACAGATCGGGGGACAAAGAGGAGGAGGCCTCCTGTGCCTCCTAACAAACAGGAAGAGGGGCCCCCATCCCAGACCCAGTCCAACAGCTCCAATTAGATGCCCTGCATCAGGTCAGGAGGGCTCTAGCCAGAATTGAGGGGAACCAGTCAAGGAGCCCCCAGCCCAGGAAGCAGGCATGCCTACCCCAAGACTGTGGGCCCCAAAACATCCTTCAAAAGGGGCATCAAAGCTTGCGGAGAAAGTGACACACACACTGCAAACCCCCGCAAAAACCATCTGATTGGCTCCTCCTCCGAAGCGGAGGAACTGGACACGGAGCTCATGGAGGAGGGTGAGCTTCCCCGAGGAAGACGCTGACCCTAGCCCTCCACCCCAATTGAAAAAGGAGAAAAACAATCATACCTGCTAGCGTCCTATGCGGGCACGGGGGAGCCTCTCTGGAGGACTCCATTCATGTCTCCCAGGATAGCTCCTCTCACTCCTCTGAGAAGGGTCCCCCCCAACCTGGAGGAGATCCTAACAAGAGGCCCTAAAGAATTGGGCAGAGAACTTCCATCTGACCATGGCCCTAAACTGGTTAGAAGGGCAGAGAGAGTTTTCAGAATTACTCCTAAGTCAGAGGCATCTGACTCCTCCTCTGTCAGAATTGTCCTCTGATAAAATATTCCCCGCCTATCCAATACTGCACGTGGGGTCACCTTGGATAGGGCGTTCAAAAAAAATCATTAGAGCTCAGTGGAAAACCCCCACTAGATCATCTAAGCTCTCTAGGGCACAACAAGCGTTGTATGATTTTAACAAACACAGTGACCCAGTTTTCAAAGTGCCCCAGGTTGATGCAGCAGTTGCGTCCCTAGTGTGACAATCCATCTTTCCAGAAGAAGGAGACCTATTCCCAAAAGATGCCACCAATAAGGGGGTGGAAAGTGGCCTTAGAAAAAGTTACAAGGCTCTGGCTAACGTACTACATATGGCTACAACAGCCTCTTATGTCTCCAGAGCTATCATGAAGTGGTTTAAGCTAGGCAAGGACCAGGAATTATCCGCGTCTCTGTCCTGCAAGCTCGCCACAAATGCTATCTTGGCTTATGCCTTCCTAAAGGACTCTATGGACGCAGTCACCTGGGCGGCTAGGGACATGGCAGCCAACCTAACTGCCAGACACAGACTCTGGCTTCACTCATGGCGGGCAGACACGCATGCCAAAAACCTTCGAGTTAATGGCCCATTTAGAGGAGGAAAACTGTTTGAGGCCTCCCTCAGCAAGGGCCCTGTTGAGGACGGAACCAAATAAGAACACTCCTTGAATCAAGTCGTCTTTTGAACACCTTTTTCATCCCTTTCAGCACTTCCAATACAACTCTAGGAAGAACCATCTACAGAGCAGTTCATGGACATACCCAAGGCCAGGGTTCTAAACCAAACAGGTACTCGAACCCCTCCCCCCCACTCCAAATGGTCAGAGTCTCCCGCCCAGAAACAGAACTCCTGACTATTCCCCGCTGGCTGTTCTCCACCCTCTGTACCTCTCGGCGGACAGCTACAACACTTTGCAAGCAGATGGACATGGGCGACCAGACAATTTGGTAAGGGACACGGTTGCCAGGGGATACTCGATAGAGCTCAAGTACAACCCAAGGGCACTCTTTCGAGCGTCCCCATGCTCACGTCACCCAATCAAACGCCCCACCATGACCCAGGAAATTCAGAGAGTTCTGGAACTTGAAGCAATAGAACGGGTTCCCATGTCAGAGGAGGGAAGAGGGTTTTACTCTCTCCTCTTCCTGGTACTAAAGAAAAACGGGACATGGAGAGCGGTCCTAGTCCTAAAAAGGCTAAACAAGGCAGTGAGATCTCAGAAATTCAAGATGGAGATACTGTCCTCCATTTGTCTCTCTTTCTCCACATGACTGGCTAGCATCCTTGGACCTGAAGGATGTCTACCTTCATGTCCCCATCCTTCAGGCCCACAGGAAGCGACTCTGCTTCTGGTATGCAGGACACCACTGGCAGTACCGAGCTCTCCCCTCTGGCGTCGGGCCATCGCCCCGAACATTCACCAAAGTGCTTATCCCCTTGATAGCGAACTTGTGCCTGGAGGGCATAACGGTTTTCCTTTATCTCGACGATCTGCTCATCCGTGTCCCTTCCAAGCAATTAGCCCTATGTCATGTGCAACAGACCATCAACTACTTTGAATTTCAGAGTTTCCTCATCAACAAGGCCAAGAGTCATCTGGCTCCTACGCAATGTCTGGAGCACCTGGGAGTAATAATCAGCACCCTTCAAGGCAGGGTCTTCATTCCTCAACAACAACAGGACAAGATCAGGAGACTCATCACTGTCATACAATCTCCACATCGACATCCACTTCAAGCATTAGCGTCTCTCCAGGGACTGATGGTGTCATAATTCCGAAACCTTCAGCAAGCCTGTTTCCATTCTCATCCCCTCCAGTGTCTCCTTCGCCCATGGCAGGCACACATCATTGCCAACACCCGGGTGAGCATAGCTGTGAACCAGAGAACTTTGGATTCCCTCACATGGTGGAAGGAGCCCCACTGCTTCTTCTGCATCTCCAATTGATTCTTTAGATAAATAAATAAATACCCACTTTCATAGAAATTTAGTTTGAAATATTAATGAAGCGACTTTCACTGACCTACCTCACATTACTCAGCAGTGAAATGAGGAACATTTCTGGACACGCAGATGACTTGTCCTTCCTCAGAAATCAAGTCTCTGGAATTGATGGGATCTGCACAGCAGTTGCCTCTCTGCATCATGGTGCAGCAGAGTTTACAAATCACCACTGCTTCCCAAAGAAAAGGAAAGCTAGGCTAAGAGACCGAGGTATTGGCTGAATCTCAGCTAACAATCCAGAAGCAACTCCACTGAACTCAGGGTTGACCAAAATGGTCAAAGAAATGTCTTGGGATGCTTTATAAGTCACCTGCTTGTAGTTTCCTGGCAATATCTACTGAAAGATTCATGTAATCGAGTTCAATCCAGACAAGATACTAGGGAGAAGTTGAGGAAGGCGAGATGCCGGAATACTTCGAACACCATTAATGGCCACTGCTGCTTGACAGTCCAAGAGGAAGGAAGCAAGCTGGATTTCTAGGTAGACATAGATTGGTGGAGATTTGAAGAAGTGCATCAGACACCAGCTGTGCTCTGCCTTCTTTAAAACTTATGTACGGTGTTCATTTTCTTCTGCTGCTGCACTTTTTGTAGGAGTCATTAACTCCAATGTACTCTTAAGATTAACAACCCTTGGCAGATGGTTACAGCACTTTCTGGGCACAAGAGTACAGATCTTAAAACAAAAAGCATAGTGCAAGAGGGGACCTTTCCTTCCTTACAGACGGGGGCTTATGAATTAGAATAGTCAAGGGGGAGGACACACAAGGAAGGACAGCGATGCATTCAAGGCGCAGGTGCATGCTCTTGGCTTAGTTGCAGGGAGGAAGGGAAACTCAAGGACAGTCAAACTGTAAAAGACATAACGAATGCAGCCTAACATGGAGACTGGAAGAAAATATGGTCAGTCATGCGTTAGATCTAGCTTAATTTGATGCCAAGATAAACTTATTACCAGTATATTAGAAATGATTCTGGAAAACGACAAGTAGCTGAAAAGCCTGGTGTCCGTACTGTATAAAGTAAGGGTGGGGAACCTCAGGTAAATGCAGTTGGTTTTTGTATGGCCCCTTTCCACTTCCTGGATCCGGCCCTTGGATCCAGTTCTTACCTCCAATCACTGAAAAACTGAGCTCAAGGGGAGAGGAGAGAAGGGCATGCACATACGGGTAGGGGACAGTTCCGCTTTTCCTGAAGTGTAGCCCTTAAACACCCCCGCTCCAACATCTGTGCGGCCCTCAGACTTTGTGCAAACTTTCACAGTGGCGCCCAGGAGGGAAAGGGTCCCCACGCCGGTATAAAGGGAAGACAATAAGCTGCCCTTCAGAGAAAGTGTTCAGCAGAGAATTCCTAAAACAGCTGAACTTAGATGCACCTTTTAAGCTAGAGGGATAGTTAACACATCAACATGTTCTGACATCATAACTTAATCCTATCGCATTAAGAACAGAGGAAATATGAAGTTAATCTAAAACTCCCAGTCCCCTCACAAGCAGTTACCCAGGCTCACAAATAACCACTGTATAAAGTACTAAAGCCAACTGGAGATTGTGTAAGGAACCGAGTTTAGTGCCAGTCGACTTCCTATTTTAACGGAAGGGGGAGGTACCTTACTATTTACTTGTAGTCTATAAGATATACACAAGCAGTAGAAATAGTTAGGAAGCCTTTGAGATCTGGATAAACAGTCTGCAGAACTCAGCTAATTAACTAAATACAATGTAAATGTCACACAAACATATGTACTACTATGAGCCAAAAGCATCCTTATAAAGGCAAAAATCCTTTTAATCTGAAATGAGCATTCTCCTCTGCTGGGACCTCAGGATACTGCTCACCAGGAGGGACAAAATATAGCTTCAGCTCTACTTAAGAATTCTGAATAGAAAAAAAGATTATCTGCTACCCTTCCACCCATTCCATGGCCCCTTATATAGACCTGCACTATGTTTGCTCAGTTTATATATTTCTACTGGCTACGCTAAATGCCCGAGGAAAGGCCCTGGGTGGCCAGAAAGCTTGCTCATTCTCACCAACAGCAGTTGGCCCAGTTAAAAAAAAACAACACACAACCATTTGAGCCATTGTGTCTCCCTGTTATTTGGGACCAACACAGCAACCACACACTATCTCAAGATTCCTACTTTCACAGTCCGCTTCACTGAGAAGTATTAATCTACAGGATTTGGTTGTTTTTTTGCTTTTTTTTTTTTAAAAAAAAAGCCCACAAACACACACCTGTGTTCTCTGGAAACAAAATTTGAGTGTTTTCAGAAATCATAACATCTTTGTAGCTTGTTTTCCATTTTAAAAAAGTATTGTATTTCAGTGTTATGGGTTCAATGACTTACAGTGGATGTCACCTGTGTTACAGAACATGTTAAGGAGAACACAACTTAACTTCATTTTGAAAAAAGCAAGCAGTGGGTAACATTTTTGCACATTGTAAGAAGCGTACTCAATCGTTTATCTGACATGGCTAATGCTTGAAAAATAAATATTTGGGACCATCCAGAAAAACACTGGTATGTCCTTAAAATTTAAGAGAACAGCAGGTGAACAGCCCAGACTGTAAAAGACATAATAGTTATGGAAATAACTGTTGCCCCTAACCACCCCATATTAATTTTCTTAAATTTAAAAGTCCCTTTCTTCTTCAATTGCCTCCTCCGTCTAGTGAGGATAGTCAACTGGGTCTTATCATGAGCCTTGTTCAGTCCTGCCCAATCCATTAAGTCTTGCTGTCATGATCTAGGGCGTCTCCTTCTTCCAAAGACCTAAGGACTTTTGAAAGGCCGAACACATTCACCCCAAAACTCTGGAGTGTAAAAAGAGAAGGTTCAAGCAACAGTGGTTTCCAAACCCCTTGCCTGCATGAACCCCATTTTGAGACTTGTACTCCTGTGACCCTCCTCAACAGCAAAAACATGTAAAATACAGCAACGGTAATGGTGATTGCATCAGCAGATAAAACAACCCCACCTTCAGTCCGAACCTATAGTTTGGAAATCTCAATTCTACATCATTAATATCCGAATGATTCAAAATGAGCTTGATAAATTGGAGATCTGGGCTGGAAACAATAGAATTCAATAGAAACAAATGTAACGTTTTGCACATAGAAAAGAAAAAAAAAACAACACACAAGCATAAGGTAGAGAACTGTCTACGTAGTCGCTTCTGTCAAGAAGGATTTTCTTGGGTGGGGTTTGGGACTGTTCTAGAAGATCATAAACTGAACCCGAGTCGACAGCATTATGCTATTTCCCACCACCACCTTGGGGGCTTGTAGACTGATTTCCAATATTTAAAAGGATGCACTAACATTCGTTCTCCATTGCCACCAATGACAAGACAAAAAGCAAACAACAGAAAGGCAGATTTAGGTTGAATATTGGGAAAAACTTCCCAATTGTCAACAATTCAGCAGAGGAACAAACTGTAAAGAGAGGTTGTGGAATCTCCTTCCCTGGAGTCTTTCCAAGAAAAGACTGGGCAAACATCTGTTGGACGATTTAGGTACAGAGTATCATGCCTCAGGGCAGAGGGTTGGATTAGATTTAAATATTTTATACAGTGCCCCTCCTGCAAAGCAGCTCGGGGTGGCTACCAAACAAAAATATAAATACAGCTTAAAACAATCCACCAGGGGGATGTCAGAAATATACAAAAATATATTAAAACCTACCACTCTAGCCCCAAATTCCCTCGGCAAAGGCCTGATGGAACAGCCAGGTCTTGCATTGTCGTCGGAAGGAGGAGAGATCAGGGGCCAACCGGGCCTCTGCCGGGAGGGAGTTCCAAAGTCTTTGTGCAGCCGAGAATGCCCTTTCCATAGTCTAACCCCAAGACACCTCATGGGACTTAGAGGTGCTACTGGCCGACTGCAGGGGTCGATCCAGAGCCCGGGGAGCGAGGCGGTCCCACAGGTAGGTAGGGCCTAGTTCATATAGGGCTTTATAGGTAAGCACCAACACCTTGAATCGGGCCCGGAATACTGTCGACAGCCAGTGCAGAGTACGGAGCACTGGTGTAATGTGTTCCCGGCAGCCCATCCCAGTAAGGAGATGGGCCACTACGTTCTGCACCAGTTCCAAACAGTCATCATGGGTAGCCCCACAGAGCATGTTACAACAGTCCAGACTGGAGGTGATGAAAGCATGGATGATGGTAGCCAGGTCGGCATCCGAGACATACGGGCAAAGCCATCGCACCAGATGTAACTGACGGAATGCACTCATCACAGCCTCCACCTGAGCATCCAGCTGGAGCTGGGAATCTAGAAGCATTCCCAGACTACAAACCTGGGGAACCAGTGGGGGTTGCGCCTGATCAATGATGGGGACGTCAACCCCACTACCTTCTCCACTAGCATCACCTCTGTCTTGTCAGGATTCAGCTTCAGTCAGCTCACCCTCATTCAGCCACCACACACTAAGCAAGCACTGAGACTGCTGGGTCTGGGTCTGATGAAATAGAGAGGTAGAGTTGGCCGAACAGCAAACTGTCTCATGACCTCACCCCACCAGCTGCATACTGTTGAACAGGAGAGGGGGAAAGAATGGGACCTTGCGGGACTCCACATGAGAGGTCCCAGGGCAATGAAGAACAATCCCTGAGCACAGCTTGCTGAGTCCTCCTAGCCAGGAAAGAACAGAACCATTCAAGGACAATCCCGCCCACCCCAGCTCAGTCCCGCAAGCAAGTCACCAATATCTCATGGTCAATGGTATCCAAGGCAGCTGACAGATCTAACTGAATCAGCAGGGACGAATGACCCTGGGCCAATTCATGGCGGAGGTCGTCAACCAAAGTCACAAGTGCAGTCTCAGTGCCATAATCTGGACAAAAGCAGGGCTGTGAGGGATCCAGATAACTGAAGCAGTCAAGAGGCTCCTGAAGCTGCCAAGCCACTACCTGTTCAATAACCTTCCCTAAAAAGAGAAGGTTAGAGACTGGCAGATAGCTGGCCAGGGAGTCAATGTCAAGAGATGGGTTTTTGAGCAGAGGCCACACCCCCACCACCTCTTTGAGGCAGCTCGGCACCCTGCCCTCCCGCAGGGAGGCACTGACCACACCCCCACCAGCAATGGCCCCAGCCTCTCCCGGCAGCCTTAAAAAATCAGGATGGGCACAGGACAAGTTTGCAAAAAGTGGCTCCACAGCTCCAAGAACATCCTCTGCATCAGTGGGCAACACCCACTGAAACTGATCCCATGAAACCAGACAAGACAGGGTTTCCATAACCTCTGGTTCTCCTATCGTAATAAGCATGGCATCGAAAGAGTGGTGAATATAAGCAATTTTATTTGCAGAGTAATCAACAAATGTCACAGCGAGCACTGGAAGATTCCATTTCCAGGCAGAGGGAGGTCAGACCGACCAGCGCCCTCACCACGCAGAAAAGCTCGGGTGGACGAGACTTCGCAGATGCTAGGAGGGTAGCAAAGAACTCCTTTGCTGCCCGCACAGTCAAGGCATGGTCTTGTAAATTAGCTCTATGTTGCAATCTGTCAACCTTAGCACACGAACAGCACCACCATTGCACCAACTGCTGCCCTTCCCACTTCAGCTGCTGATCCTCAGTGCACCAAGGAGGCCTGCAGTGCCGATGCTTAGGGAGCAGACACCTAGGAGCTGTCCAGTTGACGGTCTCAGTCAGCAAGATGTCCCAGAGAACAATGAGGTCATTGAGCGATCCATTGTCAAGATCAGAGGGTAACTTCCCATGAGCATTCTGGAACCTCTCTGGTTTCATCAGTCTCTGGGGGCAAACCAACCGAACTGGTTACGCACCTCTGATGACTTGTGAAGTCCTTTCCCACTCTATGGTTCGATATTGTATTCCAAGATTCTATAATTTAACCTCATTTTAAAATAATTTTTTGACCATTATGGGTGCAATCCTATCTTCATTGAAGTTAATGGCTCAGTTCTCGTTGACTTCAATGGCTAAGGTTCATACCATGTATTTTCAGACCACTAAATGCAAATATAGCATTGTCTTCTAAAGACTACATGAAAACAGCTCCAGTGCCTCAGTTGTCTGCCAAGCTACCCCAAGCTTAAGAGCAAAATGGGATTGGCCCCTCATTTCCCTGCTATTTCAGACTCAGTAAGCACTATAGCGAAACAGGTCTCTGTTCATTCCTGCCATTGAGGAAAGCCATGTACAACGGCAACGAAGCCCGACCAAGAGTGGGAAAGCACAGAAGGGGAAATGGTTGGTACAAGAGTTGAGTTACTGTGCCTAGGGCATGAAATTTCAGATCCAAGTCTAGTAGCCAAAAAATTGTCTTGGTCGCCAAGGGTAAATTATACTGCAAATTTACATAATTAGTCACCACCTATTTATGCAAATATGTACATTTGCATATTTGTGCATAAATAAGTGTTCCTTATCTGCGCACATACCTTTTAATAGCTACTAAAAACTACTCACACTTAATCAGGGATCATCCCCCACAGGGATGGTGACAGCAGGGATGGGGACAGTGGGGGAAACAGGATGGGGACATGCACGCAGGCCAGAGGGGCTGGTGGCTACAGGTGCCGGCCAGGTGCTGAAGGCAGCCTTACCTGTCGGGCTGCTGCTGCGCCTGCCTCCTCCTCAGCTCTGCTGACCGGCCGCTCCTCTCCCGAGCTGCCTGAGGCACCGCGAGCAGACACAGCCAGGGAGCCTGGGGGTGGGGGGTGTGCCGCCTCCTCTCAGGCCAGAGAGGCGGTGGTGTGCTGGGGCTGGGCCGGTACTTGCAGTCCCAGCCAGGGCCCAGGCTGCCCTGCCACGCAGCGAGCCACGCAGGAGCCCTCCACGACAGAGACCCGGAAGTATGGCTATCGGATAGCCATACTTATTTTCAGGTCTCTGCCATGTGGAGTGGGGGGTAGGGGGGCCGCAGCATGACATGAGGTGGGGCGTGAGGAGGCGCAGCTTGCAGGGGGGACACAGGCAGAGCACCAGCTGCCCAACCGCCTGTCCCGCTGAGTTCTGTTTTTTTAAAATTTGCCGCAACTAAAAAAACCTCAGCAGGACAGGCGGCTGGGCGGCCGCATTAAGTGCAGGTCGCCAGCAGTGACTTGGCGACCAGAAATTTCACCCCCTGCCTCTACTCAGAATGATCCAAAAGATCCCCTAAACAGATGAAGGCAAAAGACAGGAGATTTTTTCCATGTTTTGCATAAAACTCTGCTTAAAAGCATGCTCAAGTTCAAGTCTTGTAATCGATATGTGCAGTTCCCCACACTTCAGATACATCCCCCCTTGGTCACTCACTCATAAAAATCATTAATAAAATTGACAGATTAAGCCTTTAAACAAACATTGACCTACTCCAGCAAAGTAGGTTTTCTTCTAAGAAGAGGGCTACTTTTCCCAGACTGTAAGAGGAGTCTCTGAAGAAGTTGACCGGTTAAGACTAATATTCTCTAACATTCAGTGCCACCAAAAATGAGCAAAGGAAAAATGGAAAGCAAAAGTAAGCCAGGTATGACAAAAACAACTTGATTTAATGGGTGCTGTAACAAAGTCGTAACTGGAAGGAAGTCTAAAAATAAAGAGACTCATGGCTCCCTCATCCCCACTTACAGTTTAAGATAAATAGATGTGAACTCCTGTCGCAGAACATTAAAATCAATCCCTAAATTGTTTGTGTAATACGATCCATTCTGTACCCTTCGCAAAGTAGCACGCCCGCTCGACAGTAGCAGATATACTTTTAAGTTCAACTGCAATTTTAGACAAACCCTTAAAATATAAACTTGATCTAAAGATCTGCTCTCATTAATTATTATTATTATTA
>QEPC01013865.1:670345-689829 GCA_003113815.1 Sphenodon punctatus
GGGGGGGGGGGGCAATGGGGGTGTTTTCAGTTTTGTGGGGTTTTCATTATTTATTTTATATTTGTATTTGATGTGTCTGTTGTATGCCACCCTGAGCCTCTGGGGATAGGACTGGATAGAAACCAAAATAAAATAAATAAATAAAGTAACTCTTTTTAGAGTGGGGGGAGTTGCCCAAACTCAGTGTCATGTGAAATCATTACCAGTTCCTGCGCTCCTTGATAAGCCTGTGTTCCCTGCCGCCGGATGCAATGGGCAGGCCATTGAAATGTGGGGAAATCAGCAGCGGTGTGAACAGGGGGCAAGGCAAACCCAGCTTAAGGAACAAGGGGCAACTCCAATCCCCCTGGTAGCCGCAGCCTGTTTAAAAAGGACCTGAGTCTGTGGGCATTTTCAGACAAGACACTCCCCACCCACCACACAAGGGTGATTTCAGACGTTACGCCGGCTCGATTCGTCCCAGTGAATCCCCGGTGGGGGTGAATGAAATAACCACCCCCCGTGGTCAAACAATGGGCTGAATAGACGTGCCGGGAGATCCCGGCGGGGAATTGGGGAGGGGGCGGGGCTGTGTGGTGCAACGTGCAGCTGCACGGCCCCGCCCCCCATGCTCCTCCGCCGCCCGCCCTCTGGGCAGACAAGCGGGCGCCGCGGCCAATGCGGGCGCAGCGCTCAGCCGCTTTGACCACGGCCCGGAATCCCGCTGGGGATTCTGGGCTGTGATCGCCGGCCAGACGTTACTTTTTATTGCTTCCCGCCGGGAATCACTTTGACCCCGCTTTCGGCGCTCGGCCCGCGGGGAGCCCGGGAAGCGTGGTTGAAATTGACCCCATGTGGGAATCGGCCGTCGTGAACATCTGGCGGCCGCCGAACAGACGTTCAGGGCGCTCTGGCCCCGCAGCGAAATTGACCGTGGTTCACTGTGGTTGACTGTGATCTCGTAACGTCTGAAAATACCCACATGTTACAGGGAACCCACAGGACAACACTGCAGCCCTGCAACATGTATAATGGCTGGGTGGAGGGTGTCTTGTCTGACAATGCCCTGTGTTTCTCAGACTTATCCAGTCCTTCACCCGGCTAACGACTTCCCTTTATTCCAGTGACCCATTCGTTGCATCAGGTGGCAGAAAACAACAGGATAATTGAGGAGCACGGGAAGTGGTAAGGATTTCACACAACATTCAAAATGTGGGTTTGGGCAACTACCCATTTAATTGTGTGAATGAGTAACTTGCAGGAGCTGAAGTCCCATTTTCAGGGGTGACTTGCATGCATGAGAGCTTCATTTTCATTGAAAGTCAGTAGGGACTAATGGCTTCTTATGTTGACAAACTCATGATTTTTCTGAAATCCTTGCCCTACTGATGCCAATGGAAGTTTCCTCTTTGGATTTGAATGGAAACAGGGTTTCTCCTGTAGGCCACATTTTTGAAGGGGCTTTAGGATTTCAGCCCTGTAGGGTTGAAACACACACACACACACCCAATAGCGATCACAGAAAGGTGCTAGAATGATTTCTCCCCTCGATGAATGAATTATACAATGATTTTTCAAGTCGAACCGGTGGAATTTACAGAGTAGTTACTGCAGGGGGGAAAGAGTACAAGCTAGAAGCAGTTCCAATGCTGCATTCAAGTAGTGAGTAGAGGAAGTGAAACATAGTTTAAATTCCTCTCTAGTGCCACATTTCAAAAACCCTCTAGCTAGGGGTTTGCTGCTGTTGGTTGGTTGTTTTTTTTATATTAAAGGAAACTCACACTTCATTTTTACTTGCTGATTTTTCTGAACTCAATGTCTGCCACAATTTTGCTTGCAAATTCTGAACGATGAAATCACACATGGGGAAACTCAGGCTTAGGGGCCAAATGCAGTCTGTAGGTTTTCATCAGCCCCTTTTCGAGTTCCTGGATCTGGTCCCTGGATCCAGCTCCTGCCTCCCCCAAAACCTGAAAGTCTGAGCTCCGCGGGGATGAGGGCATGCACACAAGGATAGGAGACAGATCCATGGCATAGAATCATGCTTTATACCCTCCTGTTCCTGAGCAGGCCGGTTTAAGCATCCCTCCTCCAACTTTCATGTGCTCTTTGGAGTTCATCATACTCGTTTTCAAAGCGACTCCTGCATGCAGCTTGCGGACACGACCCCTCCCTGCCCCACCTCTCTTGCTGCTGGCGACACACGTTCGGCTGGGCCAGGGGACGTACAGATCCATGCCTTCTGCTGCTGTGCGGGGACACAGCAGTTGCTCCTTCCTGCTCCCAGCTGCCCTCCCCTTCCTCCAACAAGGGGAGAGAGGGGAGCAACTAGCAAGCTGGGGCCTGACCCCCCACTTCCCTCCTGTTGACACATCTTTCTGCCCCTCTGTAGCAGAGTGAGCCGGAGGAGTTGCCTCAGCTACACCTGCCTCAGATGTCTTCTGGCCCGGATTGCTGCCCCCCGCCCCCCGGCTCTTTTACCTTTAATTGGGTCACATGATAGGAAGGGGGTGGGCTGGTCAGGTGACCAGAAGCGCTCTGCTATAAAAACTAGAACTTGGAACGCTCCAGGGTAGGGCGGCCAGATAAGTCACATTCTAGAGGACATGCTGGAGAAGCAACCTGTATTTCTCCTACGTGCATATCTGGCCAACCTACTCCAGGGAGACCACCAGGGAGAGGCAAGGGGAGGCCAGAGAGTTTTGCTTCATGGCTGGCAGAGGCTTTCCTAATTCCTAGGGAGTCCAAAGGCCCCGCTTACCCAAGGCTACTCTGAGAACTGGCTGTCAAGGGGGCCAGGCCAGAGGTTCTCACAAGGGAGCAAAGTCTGGGCAGAGGAGGGAGAGAGGAACTGCTTGGCAAGGAGGACACCAGGCTGCAGTGCAGGGCTTGATGGATCAGGCGGCTTACCTCCCAGAAAGGAGACTAGAGATGTATTTCTCTCTGGGGAAGTGAAGGGCTTGGCACGCTGTGAATTGCATACGGACCCTTTGGGAGAGAAAAGGGCATTCAGACTGATTCTGGGTAGGGTACCCAAGCAGGGTGCTGCCTCGTTCCCCCCCTGCCTCCTCCTGAGGTGCCCGATGAGAGAACTGAACTGAACGCCCTTTCCCTTTTGTAGAAACACCCTCCCAGAACTTGCTGCTTCCTAAACTGGCTTGGCTAGGGCTGCCACCTAGAGAACATGTATTTCTTATGAGAAATACATATTGCAGGCCCTGCAACGGCACCTAAGGTGCCAATGCAGGCCCTGCAACATGTATTTCTCATAAGTGTTCCTTAAAAATGGCAGCCCTAGGCTTGGCTCCTTCTCTGTTGTTGCTCCCTCTCCGCCCCAAGCACATATGCTCTGACCCCTCTCCCTGGGCCTTCTAATGCCCCCTCGACAAACAAGCCGCCCTCTCCCCGTGTCCACACCCCCTTCGCTGGCTCATTTAGGCTTCTCCTTTGACTCTCTCATCCTTCAGGAACCTCTCCTCCCCTGTAACTAAGCTAAGCGTGTGCGCTTGCAACGTCTCCCCTTTGTGAGCGTCTCTCTATTTCTTCCGATGAGCGCGTTCGGACACAGAGATACTTTGCAGTAGTTAAGCTTCCATTTGGTTTTACTCCTGAATCATTCGCCCGCCAAGGCCGCAACACCGGAGTGATTCAGGAGTAGGCAGAGAAGCAGGGACTCCTGACGATTGTGGCGTGTGTGCTCTGACCCCTTCGCACTGGGCAGCGGTATGGAGTTGCAGGCACCAGCCGAGTGCCCGCAGCTCTATGGCGTGGGGGAGAGACACTCTGCCAGTCCGTCTAAAGCAGACCCAAGCGGAGCTGGGAACAGGCAGACACAGGGGTCGGCCCCTTGGAGCAGGCAGCCTCACAAAGTCACTGTGTGAACCCTTTCAGGGTTTGGGTGACACTGTTTGCCCTGAGCGTTAAGGGGGAGATTGTGAAGTGACTATGCTTCTTTGCAGCAGCCACGTGACGCGTACTGAAGTGGAGCATTTGCTTTGGGTTAACACCGCTCCGCAGAACGTGCCCCTACGTTACCTTCTCCGTTGTTTCCCCTCCCTTCTCCATTTTAGATTGTAAGCCCCTGGGGGCAGGGACCTGTCTCTATAATCGCAACTGTCCAGCACCAGACACATTGCTGGCACTGGATAAATAAATAAATAAATAAATAAATAATGATACTAGAAACGTCCATTCAAATTTTTGACCCAATATCAGCCTGCTTTACAGAACAGCAGTTGTATCCCATAACCAAGCAGAGGCCATTCTGGGGCCGTAAATCTCCCACAATGCAATCTGCAATCTCCCACAATGCAACTGTTTTGCTTCACGATGGAGCTGCATCCAAGTCCATATTCAGTATCTCTGCCCCTTTCCTACCAGCTTTGGTATCTGAGGCTCCAAGACTGAACCTCGGCCTTTTGGAGGCTTTCATACCTGCCGTTTCAAATCTCTTCAGAGGGTTGTGAAACCCCAAAAGGGTTAGTTTTGGCCTTACATTGTGCTGACAACGCATAAAATGCCCATTGTCTTAGAAAAAACAAGGCAAGGTAAATAATGTGATACTGATTAATGGGCCAACATACCAGTGCAAGGTTTAATATAAGAGTTTCCAAGCCAAGAATCTGTCATCGAATGGAAACCTGTATTGTACCTATGCAAATCCCAGTGACTGAGTAACTAGGTTAACACATCCTGAACAGTAAGAGCTCTGTGAAAGCTGCCAGCCCCTTCAAGAAGCTACCCTTATTGGCCAGACACTATGAAACTCTTATCTCGGCCCAGTCAAAGGCAAACAATACCGCTCTTGTTTTGCATATCACCTTGGAGGCAAACTGCTATCAAGAGTTAAATTATGCAGCCAAATTATAAATAATAACCGGGGAAGTTAGGAGAAATTAACAGAAAATAAATTAAATTAAAAATTAAATGAGAATTAAAAAGCCAATGAATATTTGGAAAGAAATTGCAGCCGCGAGTTGGAAGTGTTTGTTTCCCAAATCAACACCTCCCAATTTGATTTTATTAGACTCAGTGGGTGAATTAAAGGCAATGGAAGGGGTGGGGGGAATTCTTTCTGTGATTTCAACAGAACCAAAATTTCACACAACGGACTTCTTGAAGAAGTGGAAGAATCTGACTTTCTTTCTTTCTTAAAAATAGCCAGACTGGGTTAGCCCAATGTTTTTTCCACTTCAGGCAGTGATGGTCAAGACATTGATGTTGGCCAACTGTGAGCTTCTTTCAAGTAGATCGTGGAGTGAGGACTGTGCCTGCAGGGAGGACAGAAGGATGGGTGCTGGATATTTGGTGGGCTATAAAAATTAGTGCTATTCCTATTGTGTTTATAAAACTTTCCGTATTCAAAGTGCTTTATAATCCTTATCTTGCTCCCCATCACAACAGTCCTGTGAGGAAGGTTGTTATTATTCCCATTTTGCAGATGGGGAATTGAGTCTGAGACATATTGGTTGTAAACTGATGGATGGAGCCCTGCCTCACCCCCGGGTGGCCTGTCTGTGTAAAGGTGGGCTTCCAGATGTGCAGGTGGAGCCGGTGCTGCCTGCTCTGCTCCAGCCCCGCGTGAAGTGCTCTGGAACGTCCTGGAGCACCGCTGCCCAAATGTGGGGTACTGGCCAGAAGCGGAACAACTGTCCGTCTGCTCGGTGGACGGCTGCTGCAGGTCCACTCTCGAATGGCGGTTGCCCCGGGGAACCGCATACAGTTGCAAGCGGCAGCCTAGAGCGCCAGGTGATCAAACTCTATGGTGTGGGGGAGGAGGGCGCTGCGCGGGTGGACTGTGGTCGCCGCTGGGACGGTCCATGTAAACCCAGTGCAGGCAGGGCTGGATGCGGGGGACCCGGGGCTGGTCATCCCCAGAGCAGATCCGGGGGGCATTCCCGGCTCTGCCTGAAGACACTCATTGATTTGCCCAAGGCTGTCAAGGGAGTTCATTGCTAAGACGGGATTTGAACCGTGGCCTCCCAGGTCCAGCACCTTAGTCGCTAGGCTACACTGGCTCTCAAATACGTGAATGTATCTATGAATAGAACACCAGCTAAAATGACAAAAGCCCTCCGGCTTTGTATAGAATGTCACTTGCTGAAGCCACACACAGAACCGCTAAGGGAACAAGTTTCTTCTGGCTGATTCGAGTCGCGTTCCCAAAGATTCTCTTCAGGAAACTGTCCCTCTTCCCCTTGCCCCACTACAGGGAAAACATTTTTGTGGCTGACAGATATTAGCTGGTTCCATTTTTACTGTGCTGCTCGGACGAACTTTCTAAATCATCTGACTCCAAGAAAGTCAGCCCATCCAGCACTTGCCAATCGTCACTCAGACTTAACGAGCCTCCCTTCTCACACGATAGCATTTAACAGGCCCCCAAAGCCATTGAAACCTGCAAACAGTGTCTGCCGTCCGGACACGCACGCCCACGCAGGGCCTCACCAGAAAGGGATGTTAAAATAAGCAGGCGTTTGGCTTCCAGCTTCCAGTGAAACCTGAGAGAGAGGTGAGGTGGCCTAGGTAGGATTGATTTGTAGGACAGGTTACGGGAGTGCTGCTCCTCCTCTGTCCCCACCCTCACCTGCTCACAACTCCGAGACTGGCCGCTGTCGGAGACAGGATGCTGGGCTCGATGTATGGCACACAGTGTGGGGTTTGGCAGGGAACTGCCTCCAAACCCCAGTGAGGGGGTAGGGTAGGAGACTGGATCACGGGGGCACGAGACACTCCCCCACAAGCAGTCTCCGGGTTCAACAACTGGCCCCGACCTGGGGAAGGAAGCAGCGAGCCTGAAAAAGGTTCCCTCAGGGTCTTATGCGGCAGTTTGGAGGATCTCAGTCTCTCCCTGCCAAGCTCATCATAGGGACTCAGGCCACGCTGCTCCCTGACCAGGGAAAGCCCCTCTGTCGCCCTTGCAAACACCCGGGCCCCAGGAACCAGGAGGGGGTGCTGGGGTAGTGATATCTCCAGTGGGGGGGGGGAACCCCACCCGGGGTAACCCTCAGGTCTAGGGAATAGGGCTCCTTGTATCCTAGGCTGTTGCGGGCACCACGTGTAGGGAAAGGGGGAACTCTGACCAGACACTCTCCGCTCCACGGGGCTACTTACACGCACTATCGCACTCGCACTCTCTCTCCCACTCGCTCTCACGTTCTCGCTCTCAGTCACACTTAGAAGGCTTCTGCTCAGTACTCTCACTGCTCCAACAACACACTTCGCACGGGGCCGGTCTCTCAGGCAAGGCTCTGTTCACCAGCAATGTGAGTGTGGCTTTAGCCCCCTTATATAGGCGGGGCTGGGGCGTGCCGCTGTAAGCGTGCTGAGCGGCGCAGCGGCGGTGGCAAAGGCGTCGCTGCGGGATTGACGTTGTCGGGGGGCGTGGTTTGGCACGTAGCGTCCCCCGGGGGCGTGCCTGGTGCGTGCTGTGGAGGCCGCGGTGCCGGGGGTGTGGCCTGCTGGTCTGTTCCTAGCGGAGGCCGGGGGGCAGCTGCCGGGCGTATCGGGGAGGTAGGGATGATCGTGCGGCGCGTCCTGCCCCCCCGCACTGGTGCCCTCCGAGTCCCCCACTTCCTCAGGCCCCAGGGCCTGACACACAGTGCTCTAGCCACTAATGAAGCTGTGATCGTTTTCGCACTTAAAGTTAAGCGCCTGCCTAAGCACTTCTCTGAGTCAGGCTCCTAGCTGCATTTGGTCCCGCTCTTCCCAACGTCAACTCTAAATGCTGTTCACCAGAAAAATATGTGTAGCAGGCAAAAAAAAAATATACATTCATTAAGAGGATTAACTTTTGGCAACTCCGGAATTAATCCAGCTAATGACTGTGTTAATGCCAAAGTTAGCACTGGAGTTAATTGCTTGAATCAAAAATTTCCTTTCACTTTTGATCCCTCTTCATGGGGGGGCAGGTGGGGGGTAGTAAGGCCCCAGTGGGTAACACCTAGCTCCACGCTCTCACTGAGCTATGAGGAATCTCCACAAGAGAAGGCTTGCTGTGGCAGGGGGGTGGGGGGGAAAGAGAGAGGAAGCAACAGAAGGGTCTGAAGGGAGTGAGGAAGAGAGGGAGGAGACATTTATGTAGGTACGTGTGGGGCATGGGCAGGGCTCTCTGCTACGCCAAGACAAAGGGAAGGGGAGGTGTGGTTTGAAAAAGCTTGAGAACAACAGATTGAGATAAACTAGACATGGGGTGAAATAAACAAAATGAGATTTAACGAGAAATGCCCATCCGAGTATTGCACATAAGAAGGAAAACCCAGAAGCACGGATAGAACTTGGGGGCTAACTGGTCAGGTAGGAGTACGGTGGAGAGGTGGTGGTTATAGCAGAACCAAAACCGAACAGCAGTCAGCAAGGTGACACTGCTGAAAAAAAAGCGAATCCCATTTTGGGCTGTGTGATGGGTAAGAGGGGGCCCCTCGGTCAGCCCTGCCATGATCAGGGAGGCTGCAGGCAGCTGAGAGAGGACTCACTGGCAGGGGCGTCAGCGGCGCTGGGGAGGGTCATGGAGGCCGGTGCAGGTGTGACATCATCAGTGGGCGCCCTGTGGGGCTGAGGATGCCCGGGTACTTTAAGAGGGCTGCAAGCCCGTGGAAAGGGGTGGCGTGACCCAGCGGAGTTCCCTGACCAGCCGGTGGCCGCCCGTGGGAAGTAGAGCAGTGGCAGTCTTGGAGGCAGAGCTTGACCCAGCTGTGGACACAGACTGACCCTTCTCCCTGAGGGAAACAAGCAGGCTGGGGGGCTTGTGAGTGGAACAGGCCCTCAGGGGCAGGAACTTTTGGGGCAGAGGGACAGGTGGTGAGATGCGTAAAGGACCATGGGGAAGCAAGGAGCCAGTGCCCTCAAGTCACTGTCCGAGAGGACCAGGGAGGCCCTGCCTGGAGAAGGAACTGGGCCAAGCCCTGCCCCCTTCCCAGTCACGGGCTGCACTGTAAGTTGCATTATGTATGAGAAGCGCGAGGTGGTGGCGGTGCTTTATTTGGGTGCTCTGGTGAGACTTCGCCTGGAGGAGATCGTGTCTAGTTTTGGGCACCGCACATCAAGAGAATACAGGCGAACTGGAGACAATTCCAAGGAGAGCCACTCAGATGGTAACGGGTCTGGAAGACGAGCCCTTGGAGGGAAGGCTGGTGTTCAAGAAGACTAAGGGCAGGACGGGATGGCAGTTTATAAATTGGAATCTAAAAAGACTCCCATAAAAAAGATGGGGAAGATTTGTTCTCCGCTGTCCCAGAAGATAGAACGAGAGGGAAGGGGCTTCAGTTGCAGCCATGGAGATTTTAATTAGATATTAGGGAAAATATCCTAACTCTAAGACCTGTCGGGCAGTGGAATCAGCTGATCAAGGAGGCTGTGGAATCTCCCTCCTTGCATGCTTTCAGACCCCGGCTGGATGAGCCTCTGTCTGCGATGCTACAGGCCGAGGAGATCCTGCCACGGAGCAGGGGGTTGGACTAGATGGACGAGCCTCTGTCTGCGATGCTACAGGCCGAGGGGATCCTGCCACGGAGCAGGGGGTTGGACTAGATGGACGAGCCTCTGTCTGCGATGCTACAGGCCGAGGAGATCCTGCCACGGAGCAGGGGGGTTGGACTAGATGGACGAGCCTCTGTCTGCGATGCTACAGGCCGAGGAGATCCTGCCACGGAGCAGGGGGGTTGGATTAGGTGACCCTCCAAGTCTAACATCCTGTGATTCTATGAAATAACAAAGATGTGAATACCTTGCAAGGCCAGTTGAGGATTTATTCAGCCACTTGGTGGTGTACGCAATAATCTTCGCAAATATCTATTCCCATCATTCAGTTCTAGTTTATATTCACTTATTAGAAACAGATTCTGATGTTGTTATTTACCCTCTCAAATAGCACTAGAACTAGGGGACACTCCATGAAACTTACGGGTAGCAGATTTAATACAAATAAAAGAAGGTCTTTTTTTCACTCAACGCGCAATGAAGTTGTGGAATTTATTGCCAGAAGAGGTGGCCAAGGGAAGTCGTGTAGCTGGGTTAAGAAAGGACTGGACAAGTTTCTGGAGGATCCAGAAAGGTCCATTAGCAGCTATTAGTCAGTTAGGTTTCCGAATGTAATCTCTTACTGTCGGGAGCTGGGAGTGAACAACAGGGAATAGATCGCACATAGTGACCTGTTGGGGACTTCTCCGAAGTGACTGAAACTGGCCACTGTCAGAGACAGGATACTGGGCTTGATGGACCATTGGTCTGACCCAGTATGGCACTACTTATATTCTTATGTTGATAGACACTGTGGTTCAAAGGGACACCAGCGGGTTCTAAGTGGCAGCCTTGAATTTACACCAAAGGGCTAGCATGACATTTATTGTTACTATTATTTTTTTTATGTCTATAGCAGGCAGCAGCAGTGTATCTAGCACTAGAGGTTCCTCCCTGAGGGACTTCCAGTCTTGAAGCAATAAGGGAGGGGCGACAAAGTGAAGGGAAGGAGACATTCATGGAGTTGAGAAGTCACAGGGGCGCGTGCTTAGCTTGGTTACAGGGCAGAGGGGGATGAGGCAGGAGAGATGGGAACATAGTGGGATACAAGTGCAGAAAGCTAGGGAGGAGCAAGGCAATGAAGACCCTTCCAGGGGAAGACGGGGGGCTTGCATGGGATGGAAAGAGGGAGCCGAGATCAGAGTGAATCCAGTCAGCTCTGTAGGATTGCTACGCTCACTGGTTCTCCGAGGTTTGTGTCAGAGTCAGTTAGTTCACTCATTTGTGTCATATTTTCTTTTCAGACCAACAGCAGAATCTTGCTTGGGTGCCCACTGAGGACCCAGGCAGTTAATTTCAATGCTAACTTGGAGTCATTTTATTGGCCCGCGCATTCCCATAAATTTTAACCGTTATTATCTCTGCTGAATAATTGATGCTGAGTAGTACCTTCTGGAAGTGCTGTTTGCCATGCACCATTCATCTCCTTGTCTTCCATCAAGCCTGTCTGCCATTCCCAAAGAGGCATTCTGGAGGACAAATCATGGAGGACAGCTGGACGTAGCCTGGTCTCGCCCTGGGTTCTCCTCTCCCTTCTCTCTCCAACATTGTAAGCCCCTCGGGGCAGGGACCCGTCTACAATGAATGGGGGCAGCCACATGATGCACTTGGGCAGCCCTACCACATGATGGACTGCATAATGTGACTGGCGGCCGCCAGATGTTCCCGCCGCCGCATGGCGGGCTGGGCTGCTGGCTACTATGTGCTGCATCCTTGGGAAAAGGCTGGTGGATGCAACGTGTAGCAGCCTTACACAAAGAGGGGTGAGGGTGCCCACGCCACCGCTCGTGTGCTCAGACCTCATCTGCCCTGCCGTACCGCGAGGTCTGCTGTGGGGCTTTGAGTGGCAGGCTCTACCACCGGTCCCATGTGGCCATGTCATGTGCAGGGGCGGGATAGTGGGCAGGGTTGGGCAGGCCTGGGTGCCCGCTTGGGATGGCTGACAGTGGCCCTCCTGCCCACCTGGCTGCCCTGTGAGGGGGCCAACCATCTGTCCTGCTCTCTGCACTGGCCCGTGTGGCGGCGGTGACTGCCCACCATGGGGCGCGCGAGGATTGCGCCCACCGCAGCTCGTAGAGGCATCCAATGACCGTTCCGTGCCAGGTACACTGCTTGCACTGAATATAACATGATTATTAATTATTATTATTATTAATAATAATTAATAATTAATTAATAATCAACTGTTGGTCTGATTTTGTTACGGGGAAGGGGTGAAGCGGTGGGGGGAAGGAAAGGATGGGTTCGTGGCCGGCTCCTCTCCTTGGGGTGCGTCCCAGGTGGAGGTAATTCCCTCGGGGTCTTGTTTGGGCTTTCCCTCCTGTCTGGAAGCAAAGCGACTCCTCACAGGGAGGGAGAGGATGCCGGTAGCCTGGAGGGGGGTAGGGAGATAGGTAAACACGTACGTTCATTCTTGCTGACACACCAGGACCCAGGACACCGTGCTCCGACAGTGACGAAGGGGGGATCGGGGACAAGATCCCGGGGAGTGGGATGAGGAGAGAGAGGAGGGAAAGGGTGAGTGAGGGAGAGCAGGGGTCTGACTCTCTGGAAGGTGAGTAGGGCGAGAAGGATAGCAGGGTAAGGTAAGGGGGCGGAAGTGAGAGGTAGCACTGAGACTCGCAGACATGCACTCGCACAGGGCAGGGAAGAAACACGGGAACTCACACACACAGCTCGCTCCACAAGACAAGGCAAGGCAAGGCAAGGCAAGGATGATTTGTAACAAGGACCAAGGACTCTCTTTCTCTTTTAGGGGGGGCCCGGCCTCTCACGAATGATTACCGGTGGGGTCTGCTTGCCCCGCCGGTGTTTTTATCTCTGCGTGTGCGGCCGGCATACTTGGAAGGCGTGCACTGCGCCTGGTCGGGGTGTTCCCTGCAGTGGCTACGGGAGGTGACCCCGCCGGTCCTGCCCCCTCGCTACTTCCGCCGGCCCTAGCGGCTGCTCCACGCATTCGCCTGGGTTGCCTAGCAACCTGAGATGCGTTTCGCTGCGGCCGCTGCCTGGGGCGTGGCATGACAGATTTGATGTCATCTTAGCAGCTCCCCCAAAAGCCCACTGTCAGTGGCCTGGACGCCAAATATCTGAAAGACTGGCTCATCCCTCATGCCCCATTGCAGCCTCTAAGGCCAGCCAGGAGCGCCTCCTTGCAGGGGCCACCTGTCCGCCAAGTTTCCACCACAAAGGCACGCAGACAGGTGGTGTTGGTGGCTGCTCCACGACGGGACTCCCTTCCCTTGGTGATTCGCCTGCTCATCTTCCGGAAGCGACGCAAGACCCTTGTGTTTGACCAGGTGTTTGGTAGGCAGGGATAAGAGGTTTAGGGGTTTGGGGTGGGAGTTTTAAGGGGATTTAAATATATTTTTAATGTATTTTTATATGTTGTAAGTTGCCTTCAGCCTTTGAAGAAGGGTGGGCTATAAACAGGCAAATAAATAAATTAAACAAACTTCTTTCTTAATAAAAATTTCACACTATCAGCGCTGTTCTACAGCTTAAAGCAGCAGTTCAGAGTTCACTGCGTGGTGTCATTTCTGAGACTTAAATGTAACTGTGTGATCCCAGAAAGCAACGGAGGAACAGACCGATTGCAAATACCACTTGGGAATGGATTTGGGCTTCACTTGGGGACCTGACCTACCATTTGGAAAACCTTGGTTTAAAGCTACTATACACTGGATGCAAACAGAGAGAAAAAACCCTACAAACAGAATAGCCCAAGTTTTACTTGTTGTCAAAACACCTTAAACCCCCCCCCCCCCCCCCCCCCCAAACCCAACAACCCTACTCGAGGTTTGCTTCTAACCTCTTGTTCAAAACCACGTTGTGGTAAGTAATTGGTGGAGGCCGCCCAACAATTGGTTTGAGAGTACAGTCCTAAGCGAAAGCTGCTGCAGAGCCCGGGCTAAGAGCTGCATCGCTGTCAGTTTCAAACCAAAAGATGGGGAGGAGAGAGAATTAACATGTCAGAGAGCTCTGAATGTCAGCCTGAAAGGCCGTGGATGGACGCGTCATTTAGGTTGAAAGTTAGGAGATCGATCGTGCTGAGGAGGCTGCCAGGGAAATATGCTTGGATCTTTGTTTTATGGTAGGAAGAAAGCTTGAGGCTTGGGATGATGTGCATTACTGATTCCAGTGAACTGACATCCCTAGGTATGGATTTGACCCACAAGTATGTTGCAAAAGGTCAAGAGACGGACATATTTTGAAGATTTGCTGCCTAAGTGTCCTTCCTATAAATTGCAAGAAGACCTAGCGAGAAGGAGCAGCTTCGGAGAGGCATCCTAGCCTAGAAGATGAAGGCGAGATCATCCAGTTTGATCTTTTGCATATGGACCAAGTCCTACCTTTCTGCCCCCGTACAAAACACCCGACCCTATAGGAGCTCAGGGGAAATGTTGTAAGAAAGTGTGGAACTGGATTATGTTGTGTAGGGCCAGCGAACCGATTACCCTTGTGTAGTAGCTCCCTCCGTTCCCAAGCGCTAATCCTAGGGTCAGACAGAATTAGAGGGGAAAAAATTATCTGTGGTTAATACCTGGCATTCCAGATAGCTTGGCAGTTATTCATTAATTATTCATTAGGGGTGTGCAATTTGTATCGTTTTAATTAATTAATTACAGAAACAAATGGAGCCCCATTCATTTTTGTAACTAAGGTAATGAAAACAAATGAATAAGCAAATGACATTTGTTTGATTTCATTTGTTTTCCTTTTTATTTTTTTGTTTGATTTTATTAAAAATAATTACATTTAAAAAAAAAATATCAGTGTGTGAGATGGCTGCCAGGCTGCTCTGTGGCTGCGCACCCTTTCCCAAAATGGTGCCGATGCTGGTGCCATTTTGGAAAAGGGTGAGCATGCACAGAACGGTCCTGGTGGCCGTTTTGAGCATGCACAAAAGGATTTTTTAATAAAATAAAATGAAAAAATAAATGAAAACAGTAGAGTCCTTTATGAAAACCTCTGAAAATGAAGGTTTGTTTTTTAAAAAAATGAAACCAAAAACTAAACCAAAAATGAATGATGTGCCTTCTGCGCACCCCTAGTAACCAGTGGGTTAACTGCCAGATTCGAATATCGGATATTACCATTTACCAATTACCGTTTCCTGCATTACCACTTGTCATGTTACTGTTTACAACATTACCGCATAACCAGACCAGACCAGGCCAGACAGAGGGAGGGAGTCAAACGGTAATTAGATGATAATGCAGTAAACGGTAATGTGGTTAACTGGATAACTGCCAGATACTAAGCTGGATATCCAACCGGATATTGGATACCATGAACAGCCAGATACCGGATAGAAGCAATTACTTGTTTGAGCTCAGTTGGAATGAATATTACAGTTACTGAACCTGCAGGGGTTGCATGAGGAACACCTATGAGAGCCACAATTGAAAAATATTTGAGTGTGGCCAGTGAACTAAGCTTCTCGTTTAAAATAAACTTTATGCTTCTTTGGGTGAAAACAGACATGACGTTAACCACCCTTTAACCACCCTTGGTGGTCATTTATGCATGTTTCAGGGCTGCATAGGGCACCAATACAGCCCTGAAACATGCATAAATAACCACCGAGGGGGGTTAAAGGGTGGTTAGCGTCATGTCTGTTTTCATCCTTTGTTTCAGTGTCTTTTTGGTCCAACCCAAACCAACTGAAATGAAAAACAATAAATAAATCTGGAATTCTCTCTTTGGAAAATTTTCTTCCTAACATTTACCTAAACTGATCAGGTAGCCTGTCAAATACCCGACACGGTACCCGGAAATACTGGCATTGCCCATGTGGGTACCAAAGTAGGTACCGGTTTCAGTTCTCTGCCCCAGGGGGCTTGCATGATATTCATTTAATTTGTAACAAACATATATATATTAATTACAAGTACACATACATAGAAAATAAAGAAAAAGAAGGAAAAAATATGTAACCACTATTTCCTCAATATATTACTCTCTTATGGACTACAAATGTGTATGGTATTAAAAAACTGATGGAAACTGAGTGCACAAAGGTACAACATCCATCCAACTAATTTTTGATTGCACCAAGGCTATAGTATTTTCCAAACATTCTCTCCAAATTGCATTCAATTTGTCTTAGTTTTCACATCGGTTGATGCCAGATTTGCCATGTCATTGTACAGAGCTTCAGGTTTTGGAGAGGATTTATTTTTTCACTGAGGGCAAACTATCTGGGGTGCAAATAACAAAGCCCATTGAAGAAAAGCAATTTGGCAAGAATTCCGTTCAATCTCTTAAGGTGCAGAGCCCAGGATGCGCAACAGACTTGCTGATAATATGACAGTGACGGTAGATGGGAACTGGATTTTTTAAAGAGTCTAATTCACACCTAGTGTAAATATGAACAGTTTCACTAATTGTACAGTTCCTTCTGATGGGGGCAGGTTGCCAGGAGCATATTACACCTGCGTGTAACAATTGCACTGGCTTCTTCGAACGTCTTGGGCACAATGCCGTGGCTATGGCAGCAAAGAAAGTCTTCACTGCTCCCATAGTATCTATCTGCAAAGTGCCGTCCGGCGGAGCTCATCCAGGTGGTGAACAGCTGGTTGAATCTGGGCTGCCTCCACCTGGCGTTAGAGTCACCACCTGCCTGCTGGGATGAGTTTGCCACCTACTTTGCAGTATCGCACGACTTATCTTCGTATGTGTTGGTATTGACCTATAAAGCCCTAAACAGTCTCGGTCCCACATATCTAATCTGAGGCTGCCCTTGGTCACTGTTCAGAAGCTGCAGCTGGTGCAGAATGTGACGGCCCATCTGCTGTTGGGGGTGGGTCGCTGGAAGTGCATTACGCCAGTGCTCTAGAGTCTGCGCTGGCTGACAATGGCTTTCCAGGCACAATTGAGTTGCTGGTTTTGACCTAAAAAGCCCTAAATGGCCTGGGCCCCAAATATCCGTGAGACCACCTCTCTCTCATGTCCCATCATGGCCTTTCAGGTCAGCGGAGGATGCCTTCTTGCAGGTATCATCTCGGTCACCTGCCTTTCAAGGGCACACACGAGGGCACGCAGAGAGTTGTTTCAGTGGCTGCCCCACACGGATGAAACTCTAAGCCCGGAGTCTGCTCATCTGCTGGAGGTGATGTAAGACCCTTTTGTGTGACCAGGCATTTGGCAAGCAGGGATAGGAGTGTAATGGGTTAGGGCAGTTTATTTGTTTGGCTTTATTTGTCTTTCAAATATTTGGTTTTATTTTGTGGATTTTTTATTATGCTTTCATGTGTTGTATCCTGCCCTGAGCCTTAATGGAAAGGGTGGGATAAAAGTGCAAATAAATAAATAAATAATATCTGAAAGGCTGCCTTCTCCACTCATTTCTGTTGCAATCCTTAAGGCCAGCTGAGAACAGCCTCCTGCTAATTCCATCATGGCGTCAGGTTTGTGCAGCTAAGGCCCGCCAGGAAGCATTCTTGGCGGCTGACACAGAGCTCCGGAACTCCCTTCCTCTGGAAGTTCACCAAAGCACAAGCCAGAGCTCATTTTAAAATCTAGCCCTTAAAGCCAAGGCTCCCAAGCTCTATGGGTTGCGACACGCTGTCTGTGGATGGGTTCGCAATCTGAGCCAATCATTCATAGACTTTGCATTGTCTTTGCTGCTGCCTGGAGTCATGGAATTATATTTCAGTCTCAAAATGGGATAACACAGGCCAAAGATATCAGGAGCCAGGTCTTGAACTCATGAAAGTGCTGGGGCAGGGTCAGCTCAACCACTCCCCCACTGCTCCTGAGCTCAGCCTGGAACTTTATAGGCCCCTCCCCCTTGTCCTGATATGGCCACGCCCCCAGCTTCCTAGTTGGCTGCCAACCAGCATAAAGGTGCGCTGGTAGCAGCAAGGAAGTGGGTGGAACATTTTCCATCTCCTTGCCTCGGTGCTCGTGCCTCATTGGCTCGCCTTGACTCGGGAAACGCTGCTTCACACTCCCATGACACTGTGGGATGGATTCTCCACGGAAATCAGGGAGCTGCGTAGACTTCAGGGAGGCTTGAGGGAAGTGGAGTGCGGACACGAGAAGCATGACTTGATTGTTCCAGGATTTTTGCACATACAGGACTTCAAATGCTGTGCCCAAAACAAGTTACTCAGCTTTACAGTAAACTGCAGCTGGGCCACCTTGTTTTTTGCAGCTAACACACAAAGACTTGTCCTGTTTTAACAATGGCTGAGTGAGTCACGCTGGCCCGGTTCCTGGGGGCAGACGGGTTCAACTTAAGACACAGGCTGGCAGAAGCTCCCTTGCCACCCTCCCCCCTTGACCCGTCTTGGAGGCCCCAGTTAAAAAAAAATAAAAAGCAACCCAACAACAACAAAATATTTCATGTTTTTGAATTAGTTTAGATGTGGCAATCGGGCTCCCTTTTCTACAGAAGTGGCAGGATTCGTACTTGGTTTCCAATGCAAAAATAAAAAAGGAAAAAGATTGTGAAATAGGCAAACCCTGTATTAATGAGAAGAATAAATGCTCAGAACTCGAGCTGCGGCTGCTCTGTGCTTGCCCGGCTTGGGGGAGCAGGCCCTCGCCGAGCGGTGACCGGATAAAAACCACACACGGGCAGACTGTCAGGCTCTCGGACTGACCATTGGCTTCAGGCTTCATTCCCACGGCGGAGCCCCAGTCTGCTTCAGAGCTGGCTGGCCTATGTGCCAGGAACCAGAGAAGCTGGGAATCGGACAAAGGGCTGAACGCTAACTCGGGGTCGCTGGAGACCTGGAGGGGCCCAACACAGGATTTGTGCGAGGATTCTCCCTTAAGAAGTGTCATGCCCAGTATCCTGTCTCCGACTGTGGAGAAGCGCCCAACGGGTCACAATGGGGAGAGCCATTCCCTGCTGCTGGCTCCCAGCTCCCGACAGGGAGAGGTTATATCCCCCAACCTGCTTGGCATAAGAACATAAAAGGACCTAGTATTCTGGGTACAACAGCCCCAAAGCAGAGCAGCCGAGCCACACCAGAACTTGGGGCACTATTCCTTCCTACGCAGGTGGGAAAGCATCAAAAAAGCGACCCACCAGTCACAGTGGCACCTTTGCCGAGACCCCATGAGAGGACAAATCAGCATCCCCACCACTGGCTGAGCATGACACCCACGGGAAACCCTGGACTGCAGCTGGCAGGGAGAGGTTGCGACTAGGGCTTCCAGCTCTCTGTGCCCCCCACCGTCCCACATCACTCAAGGGAAGCCATTATTTCCTGACAACCTGGAGACTATTTATCCCACCGGCGAGCACGGAAAGGGGCTAGGAACCAATGTCACTAAAGGCTGCTTTTAGTGCACCTGAAAATCATGCGCGGGGGGGGGGAGGGGTTTAGATGCACGCGGGTGCGCGGTATCGTGCACGTGCGGTTTTTGAAAGGCGCGAATGGAAGACCTCAATCATCGAAATCTTTCATTTGTGCCTTTTTAAAAATGCACGAGCGCGATAAGATCCGTCCCCGCACGTCTAGGCCCCGCCCGCGCTCCAGCCGCGTGGTTTTCAGGCGTGAGCGCGCCGCGTTCATCTAAAAGCACCCTAAGGAGAAGCTGAATCGTACTCACAAACATGGGTAAACTCACTGAATTCCCGGTACCCCAAACTGACTCCCAGAATTTTGTGTACGAATCGGTCCGCAATGAGTATCCAGTTTGGGTACCCGATGTCCCGGAATATCGAATTCTGCTCCTGATTTTTCAAGTTGCTGTCCTGATTTTTTTGGGGGGGTTTCTGCCCTTATTTTAACAATTGATAACTGGGAAAAAATGGCTCCGGGAGGCCAAGCGTGTGCCGGGTTTGTCAGGCGGGGCTGCTTCCTTCATGCGTTTTGTTTGCAGAGCCCGATTTTATTATTATTTATTATTATTAAACATTTATAAAGCGCCAGTAACAACCTGGCGCTGTACAGAACATATAATCAGCTGCGGTCCCTACCTGTGGCTTACAATCTAAAAGACAAGGAGGGGGAGACAAGGAGAGGGGACAG
>QEPC01013865.1:693345-710564 GCA_003113815.1 Sphenodon punctatus
CGGGCGTGCACCTTTGGCTTGTGGCTATGGGGTGGGGCCCTGCTCACCTGGAGGGGCTTTCTGGGCGCTGCAATGCCTGCTGGGGGCTTCTGGGCGCTGCAATGCCTGATTTCCCTGTTCTGCACGGGGTTGGGGTGGCCCGACGTTACAAAAGCCGCGCAGCATTTACCTCGCGCAGTTTCTCGTGGAGGCAAATCGTGCGCGGCTCATATCATGGGAAAGCACCCTGAGGGAAAATGGGTATCAAGGAGTCTCAAAGCAGATAAGATTAAATACCAACTCCCTCCTTGAACCCATTCATTCTCTACCTGCCAATCCCTCCTAACAAAATGACTGGTTCCATCAAGCGTTCCCTTTCTCCGCCCCCCCCCCCCCCCGAGATTCCTTATTCATACTTCTTCTGACCCTGTCTACCCTTTTACTGACGCCGGGGCAGGTATCTCAACGTCCTGAATGTATCCTCCTTGTCTCTCCCTTTGTTGCCTCCTCCCTTCCCATCCATTCTAGATTGTAAGCCTCTTGGGTCAGGGACCTGTTTTGAATGGGACTGTACAACACGGCACACACATGTGATGCTGAATGATGATCAATCATAAGAGAAAGTGAGCAATGGGAGATGCTAGCAAAGGTGGCTGCGGGATCTCCTTCTCTGGGGGCTTTTAAGAGGATGCTTGAGGAACATCGGTCAGGCCGGGGGGGGTGGGGGTGTACTGTAATGCTGCCTCAGAACAGGGGTTCAGCCAGATGAACTTTGAGGCCCCCTGCTGTCCAGGACTCAGTGATTTTAAGGAGAGGGTTTATAACACAGTGGGTGGGTGTCTTCACACACACATCGCCCACGCCGCTGCCCTGCCTCACCCCCGGCGGGCCATCCCTTTAAACGGCCCGCCGGATGAGCAGGTGGAGCAGAGGTGGGCCAGGCTGTCCCGGCAGTGGTGCTCCAGAACATCCCGGAGCACCGTTAGCAGAGCAGGCAGCCCAGACCTGGGCCACCAGCAGGAGGCAGGGTTGCCGTCTGTCTGCTTGGCAGACGTCCGCTGCAGCCCCGCTCCCGGCCGGGGGTAGCCCCGGCAATGCCATAGAGTTACGGGCGGCAGCCCAGAGCATCAGGCAATCTGCCCACAACTCTATAGTGTGGGGGGAGGCAGGGGCTGGGGACTGTGGGCTGTAGCCACCGGGTCCATTTCAAATGGGCCCAGGAAGATGCAGGGGTGCACCCCTGGGCTGGCTTCGGGACTGAGCACCCCTGTGTCTGCGTGAAAATATGCACAGTGAAGCAGTCCTCAGTGCACCCGGAAAATGATGTGGGTTTGGGCCACTACCCACTTCCAAAGAGTGTTGTGCGAACGTGGGATCCCCTGAGCCATGGAGTCATTTTTGGAAGGTGGAACTCCTGGAATTGAGTGTGATGGATTGAAAATCTGCTAGCAACCCCCCCCCCAATCATCCATGACCTAACTCCGAGGAGAGGACGAGGCCCTTTGATCTGCTTGCATGCACAGCCGGGCTGGGGACAACACAGAAAGGAAGTTCTTGGAGAACCTGGCGGCAGCCAGAGCCGGCTGCTCAGACTCTCTGGTGCTGACAGTGTCCTGCATTGTCTGGCCCGGGGAGCAGTTCCATAGAGCGGCATTTCCTGCCATTGTGTCGGTGGGTGTATCCAGCCAGGCCAGGGACGGCAGGGGATCAGCTGAGTTCCATGTTAGTGGCATTCTGAGTCCTTCAGGGCTCTGTCTCCAAATGCCCGGGGGGAGCGGAAGGATTTCTCATTGCAGCACACAAGCTCTCTCCTTGCTGCTGCTGTTGCTGTGATGCAACCTGAATGCATCAAAAAGCCAGGGGCTCAGGTTTCAGGGTGTTGATTGATTTCCTTTGCAGTCCAAGCAAGCAGGGAGTTCCTCGCTGGGTGTTTGTGCATTTGCACACCTAGCTGTCTTCCAGAGCAGCACGCCTCTACTCTGCTCCACAGATCTGCACACACATACCTCTCCGGGCAAACGGCTACTTGCTCCAAACTATCTTCTGGTCCACAGGGGCAGGGAGTCGTTTGCATGGAACTAGCTTGCTCCTGAGCAGGTGACAGGAGTCGACTATGGAGCAGCATAAGCTTTCGGGCTCCTTGAAGCCCAGCAGCGGCTAAGGTGCAAGGACAAATTGCCCCGTAGTAAAAAGGTGTGCCCGCAGCCTTGTGCCCTGTGTGGACCATGACGAGCCAGGACTCCAGGTTGGCAGCCGAGAGGGAGGGGGCATCTAAGTTGCTAAAGCAGCCCCGCCCGCCCCGCCCCCACTCTGGAAATCTCTGTGGGTGTCTGTAGCCCAAACCATGACGCTGCAAGTGGGTATCCTTGCTAGCAAACATGTGGTCTATGAAACCCCATTCACCCAATGGCAGCAGCGAGCCTAGGATGACAGCCACCAGCTGAGACCAGGGCTGGCTCTAGCAGTGACGGGGACCAGGGCTGGGGGGAGGCAGGGCCAGGAACAGGGTCACAAGTGGCAGCACCCCCCATGCAGGGAGCGCCTGGCTGGGTGTCCATGGGTCCTCAGGAGGCCTGATACCACAGGGTACCACTCCCCAGGTGACCACCCCAACCCCCTCCCCCCATGGGGCCACTCTAACAGGCCTCCCACCACAGCCAACACCATGGGGCTCCAGGAGGTCCTGTCACTCCTCCAGCTTCTGGGGCCTTCCACGCCCCAGGTTTGTGGCACTGACGGGGACACATTCAGAGTGACACCAGCAGTGGTGATGGTCAGTCTCTTGGGCCCCCCTCAAACTGCAGGTCCTCGGGAGTCTGCTCTGTCTTAAGGCCATGCCTGGCTGTGGCCCTGTTTCATTGGGGGCATGCAAAGCCGACACCAGTCTCTCATGGTCCCTGCTTTCTGAGAGGTGGGTTTCCCTAAGAAGACAAGGACTCCATTTCTTATTCCTTCGAGCTGTGATATCCATGTCCAGCAATTGGAGAGTCCCCAGATTTGCTCCTGGAGATCCTAGCCATTGTCCCCTTTTCTGATGCATCAGCACTAGGAGCTGAAAAAATGGACCTACCCGTCAAACATCTGGTACTTGCATTGCCCCATAACATTCGGGCACTAATGGTATCCCATTAGTGCCTGATTCGAGTCCTGAAACATCGACTTCCGGTCTTGGAATAACGACTTCCAGTCTTGATTTTTCAGTTTTCCACCCCGATTTATTTATTTATACAGCTTAATATCCCACCCCCTCCTGTCCAAGGGCGGCTTGGGACAGTTTACAATTTTCATAAAATAAATAAAATGCAGTAAAAACATACAAATATCAAGAAAACCAACAACCAGTAAAACAATAAAACAGGTATCCCAGAAAAACAAATCCCTCCCTTTTACCCTACCCACAACCACCCATTCCCTCTGCCTCGCCAAATGCCTGGTCTTACACCGCCTTCGGAAGGAGGAGAGATCCAGGGACAGATGAACCTCCACTGGGAGGGAGTTCCACAGCCTTGGAGCGGCCACTAAGAATGCCCTCTCCATGGTCCCCACCCGATGGCGACAAACGCGGGGGACTGCAAGAGGGGCGCTCTCTGATGACCGCAGGGACCGATCCAGAACCCAGGGGCTGAGACGGTCCTGCAGGTAGGCGGGGCCCAAGACGTTTAGGGCTTTAAAGGTCAATACCAGCACCTTGAATTGAGCCCGGAAGACTAAAGGCAGCCAATGCAGCGAACGAAGCACCAATGTTATATGCTCACAGCGACCCATCCCTGTAAGGAGCCGGGTCGCCACCTTCTGCACCAGCTTTAGCCTCCAGACCATCCCCAAGGGCAGCCCCATGTAGAGTGCGCTGCAGTCGTCTAATCTCGAGGTGATGAAGGCATGGATGAGAGTGGCAAGGTCAGAGCCTGAGACGTACGGCCGAAGCTACCGCATAAGATGTAGCTGGCAAAAAGTGCTCCTCACCACAGTCGCCACCTGCGCATCCAGGTGAAGCTGTGCATTGAGGAGCACCCCCAGACTCCGAACCTGAGGGACCAAGGAGGGGCGAACCCCATCAACGATGGGGACCTCTACCACACCCGGCCCCCCAGTCTCATCCACCAGCATCACCTCCATCTCGTCAGGATTCAGCTTCAGTTGGCTCGCCCTCATCCAGTCCCCCACAGCCGCCAAGCACCGGATAAGCACTGAGACTGCCGGGCCTGGGTCCAGTGAAAACGAGAGGCAAAGTTGGGTGTTATCAGCATACTGATGACACCAAACCTCAAACCCCCTCACGACCTCTCCCAGAGGCTGCATTTACATGGGGAACAGGAGGGGGACAGAATGGAACCTTGCGGAACTCTACACGTGAGGTCCTGGGGAGACGAAGTATGGTCCCCCAGCCCCACTCACTGAATTCTTCTGGCCGTGAAAGAGAGGAACCATTCAAGAATGACGCTGCCTAACCCACCATGGTTCTGCAAGCGTGTCGCCAACACATCGCTTTCAATGGTATCAAAGGCAGCGGACAGATCGAACAGAATCAGCAGAGTTGACTTGCGACGGAGGTCGTTGACCAAGGTTACAAGCGCAGTCTCAGTGTCATAACTCGGTCGAAAGTCGGACTGTGAGGGGTCCGGAAAACTGATGCCATCCAAATGTGCCTGAAGCTGCTGAGCCACCGCCCATTCAATAACCTTCCCTAAAAAGGGAAGGTTAGAGACTGGCTGATAGCTGACTGGGAGTCCCTGTGAAGAGATGGTTTCTCGAGCAGAGGTCGTACCACAGCCTCCTTAAGGCACTCCAGAGCTCTGCCCTCCCATATGGAGGCATTGACCACCCCCGCCAGCAACAGCCTCAGTGTCTCCCAGCTGGCCTTAACCAGCCAGGATGGGCACGGGTCCGTTCACAAGATGTGGCTCTAACCGCCCCCAAGCACATCACCAGCATCAGCGGCGTGATACAGACTGAAATGGATCCCACAACACTGGACAAGGCGGGACATCCATAACCTCTGGTTCCACGGACCAACCCCTTCACCACCCAGAAAAGCTCAGCCGGATGCGACTTTGCGGATGCTTTGCGGATGCTACGATTTACCAATTGGTATCTGGGAAACAGGTAAATCGGTGACAGAAATGACCAATATGTCATGCATTTGGGTTTCTAATTGGTATTCGGGTAGCCCGTTGGGTGCCCGATACCGTACTCGACAATGCCGCTTTTCCCTGCAGGCACTAAATGAGGGAATTGTTTCCTCTCTACTTTCTGGTGTGGTTGGCAGGACACAGTGCGGCCCTGGGTGTATGTGTAGTGCTGCAGGGAACACTAGCTTTCAGAGAAGCCTTTTCCCCCCCTCCTCCTTCCTCGTATTTAACCTTGAGAAGGCACCGATCTCCTCCCCCGCTCCTTGGCAGGGCCCAGCTAACATTCCTCCTGACTCGCTTCCAAGAAGGCTGTCTTCTCTTTATTGACGAGGATTGCGCCATTCATTCTTTGCGGAGGAACAGGTTACCGCGACGCGCTCGCTCCATTAACTCCTGACCACTGTGGGGAATTAGAGCGGGCCGTCTCCCCTGGCGCGCTCGCTCGCTCGCTCGCCGGCCCGCCGGAGAGTGCTACCTTGGCTGCTGCTGGTTCAATGATGTCATCTCTAGCTGCAATGCGACCCTCCCCCTCCCCCTCCTGGCCCCTCGATTCATCAGGCAGCGAAGCTCCCAGTTGTCTGGAAAGCAAAGCGTGCGCCGGGCCGATGCATCTTTGCAGGGGCTTGTCTCTCGCTCGGCGTTCTGACCAGAACAGCTGATCTCCTTCTGATCAGACTGACTGAAATTCAATGGAAGAGAGAGACAGCAAAATGGTTTGCCCTGAGCTGTGCACATGCACAGCCTTAGTTCCATTCTTCTCAACCTACTCAGGAGCTGATTCCAAGGGTGGACCATGCCTAGTTCTTGTGCAGCCCCTGGATCCAGCCAGTCTGTACCCCCGAGCACCGAGAGACTGAGCTCAGGGGAAGGGAGCAGAGAGGAGGGGCCTCCCCACAAGGAGAGGGGGCAGCTCCAGGATTTGGGCTTCCAGAGCGCACCCCTGAAGCACCTCCGCCCCCAACTTCGATGCAGCCTTCGGAGTTTGGACAAATGTTCAAAGTAGCCCCTGGGAAGAAAAAGCTTCCCTACTGCTGGGCTACACAAAGGGGACCCTAGCCAGCCAGCATGTTGGCACACAGGCAAGCAAACTCTCGCTGCCTCCTGACGTCCACGCTGGGGTGGCGGAAAGGTGGCTTGGAAGGACGCTGTGCTCTGGAGTAGGCCGTTCCGTGCCGCAGGCTCTGCCCCTCAGAGACGCAGAGATACCCCGCGGCTTGGATGCCTCCTGCTGCTATGGTAGCCATGGAAACAAAGGGACCCCGGGGCCCCGTGAGTCGGGGCCCATGACAGGCTGGGGCTCCCTGTGGTTGGCCCCCAAATGCTTTGACACTCATTTCAGATTTATTCCTGACCCACAACCCAGGGGGCCCTGCACCTCCTGGATCCGTCCCTGCGACCAGCCCGGTAACCCGCAGCAACACCGGCCGCCGTCTGTCTGAGGAGATGGAATTGTTCTCCCTGCCCCTGCCCCACCGGGCCATTTGCATAAACTAGTCTCAAGCGAGCTAAACAGACGTGGCCTCTTAAACCCTAATACGGAGCGCGACGCTGAGCACTTACGGCTCCGGGTAATCAATGCCGGCCAGTGCCTTTATTTTCATTTGCTTTTAGCATTAGTATGGCCGTCTGACGAAACTCTCCTCCACCACTCGTTCCCATTCCTCCTCTCCGCCCCCCCCCCCAATTGCCAGATCTGTGCCTCCCACCATGTCCCTCCCCAGCAGCCCCTGTATTTTTAGAAAGGGTAAAGCACACAGACTGGGTCAGACCAATGGCCCATCCAGCCCAGTCTCCTGTCTCTGACAGTCGCTCGAGAGAAGTCTCCAGGAGGTCACTATGGGGCGAACTATTTCCCGCTGTTCACTCCCAGCTCCCGACACTCAGACAGGTTACGTCCCCCAACCTATTTGGCTAAATAAGAACATCAAACATCACATAGCGGCAAGCATTGCAGTTAGTATTTTTAGAGCAATTTCCCTAACCTGCCTTTGCCCCTCCTCCCATGCTGCCCCTCCTCATGCTCCTTGGAACTCTCTCCCCAAATACGTTTGCTCTGCTCCCTCCCTTGCAACTTTTAAATCCTTCCTACAACCCTCCCTCTTCCATCAGGGCCTTCCTTAACATCCCATGCATTGTCCCTTTAGGCTTCTCTTTATACTGTCTCAGCCTGCAGGATCTCCCTCCTCCCCGGAAATTAAGCTGACTTCCAGCTGCTCGGTTTCACGACTAGAAGTCTCCCTGACTTTCCCTATGTGCCCTTGTTTCCCCTCCCTTGTCCGTTTCAGATTCCCCCCCCCTCCCCCCCCAAGGCAGGGGCCTGTTTCTAATCACCAATGTTCAGAGCCAGGCAGATTGCTGGCAGCATCTATAATAGACAGAGCCAATGTGGTGTAATGGCTAAGTGCGCAGTACTTGCCAGGTGGTAGGAGGGACCCCAGTTCAAGTTTCACCTTAGCCAGAAACTCACTGCATGACTTTGGGCCTGTCACAATATTTTCTCAGCCTAACCTACCTCACAGGGCTGTTGTGAGGAATACAAAAAAGTTGTTGTTTAGTTCTTTGTGAAGTGTCATGGCAGGGGGGTGCTATATAAAAAAATAAATAAATAATAACAACAACTTAGGGTGGCCCACGAGACCCCGAAGTTGCTATGTGCTCTGGTACCTATATCTGTGCACTCTGGTCACAGGGCCTGCGGGGTCCACGCAGGGCTTAATTAAAACAGAAGCACCAGGATCCACCTTGGCCTCTCCCCTGATCGGCGGTGTCCAGCAGCAAATCTGTGCCAGCCCCAGCGAGCTCAATCCATCCCTGAGCAAGGGGTGGGGAGAGGGCCTGGCAGGGCAGCCCCACGGCCCCTCTGAACCCCCCCGCCAGGAGGGTGACTGAGGAAGGAAGGAAAGCGTGTTTGGAAGACGCCTGTGAAGGAAGGATTAGAAAGGGGAGATATCTCATCAAGATGGCTGCCTCCAGGCATGCAGTCGGAGCGGCCGACAATCCACAGACTTTGGTTTCTCAAATGATTTTCTAAGTCCATTTGCTCCTGAGCTTCTAGCCAGCCAGGCTGAGCAAAACGGCAACGGCTTTTCTTCAGTCCATTTGATGTCCATTCTCTCAGCCTGAGGGGACCAGGCTGTACGGGAACGTACGGGACTTCCCCTCGCCAAGGTGGGGCCAAGGCCTCTCCGGCTCCTTCGTTTGAATTAAAAACCATGCCAAGAAGCTGGGGGTATTATTATTTATTATTTATATAGCACAGGCGATGCACATGAAAGACTTCCGCGACGTGCCCCGGGGTGGTTCGAACTTAAAAGAGAAGATTGGGAGGGGAGATGACAGAAGTTTATAACATCGCGAGTGTGGAATGAGTAAATAGGGAGTTGTTATTTATCCTCTCTAACAGCACTAGAACTAGGGGACCCTCCATGGAACGAATGGGCAGCAGATTTAAAACACATAAAAGCAAGTATTATTTTTTTTACTCAATGCACAATTAACTTGCAGAATTTGTTGCTGGAGGAAGTGGTCCGCGCTGGGTTTAAAAAGGGATTGGCTAAGTTCTTGAAGGATCGGTCCATTAGCAGCTATGAGCCAGGTAGGTTTGAGGAATGGAACCTCTGATGTTCAGGCTCTGGGAGTGAGCAACGGGGAATGGATCGCCCCATTGGAACCTGTCGGGTACTTCTCCCCAAGTAACAGAGATTGGCCACTGTCGGAGACAGGATGCTGGGCTTGATGGACCAGGGGTCTGACCCTGTGTGGCAGCGGCTTGCTTCTGAATAAAGCTAAGGGGGGCTCTGGAGGGACACAATCTGCATCTTCCCCTGAGCCAAATAGATTTAGAGCTTCTCTTCCAGCGAGTGTTTAGCTACGGAGGGGAGCCGAGCAGGTATTTGAAACTGGCTGGGATTACTCACGGCCTGCAGGGATGAGGAAACGGCTGTTGTTTTGGTCACTGTCAGGCATTTGGAGCTTATGGGTTTAACTTGATGGGGAGCTGGCTGGGGTCTCTTTTTGCAGCAGAGTGGAGTATCGTTCCTGGTAAGACAGGACTAACCGGGACACACTTATGAGAAACACAGAGAATATAACATGAGCTATAGTCTCTGTCTATCACATACAGAACCTGCACGCCTCGGAAATGGCCTCTACAATGTGCCTATCTGGCCAGTCTACCCAGGATGCTCCGATCACTAGGCCTCATCCCTGGTGCTGCTGAGGCACCTTGCAGGCCCGCCCGTGGAGCTGCGATGTCTTCATTAGTGCCTCCTGCTCGCTGCTGCAGCGGTAATAGAGGCCGAGGGCAGCTTAAAGAGGCCTGGTTCCCCACAGGACTTGCGGAGCCAGCAGAATGGAGAGCCAGACCGGCCATTCCCCGCGCTCCCCTGAGCAGTTAACGCGGAGCTCCTCTTTGTGCTCGGTTGTTCAAGAAGAGGAAACTGCACCGTGGTCTCTGCCCTTGGAGTCTAGAGAGAGCATTCCTTGCACATCTGCAGGCTGCATATGGGGGCAGGGGGGCTACAATCCTTGCTTCTGCTGTCCCCAAACTGCCGCCTGGGTAGCGTTGCCATAGATGCACATTTTCCCAGGACACTTGTGAAAAATACATGTTGGAGGGCCTGGATTGGCACCTAAGGCACCAGTGCAGGGCCCTGCACCATGTATTTTTCATAAGTGTCCTGGGAAAATGTGCATCTATGGCAACCCTACTCCTGGGGCACATTGTGTGATGGGGAGGAGACCAACTTCGGGGGGGGGGGGAGCCAATAATAAATCACACTGATAACCCCTTCCCCCATGTCATTTTACACTGATAACCCTCCCCCTTTGGCCCGTTCCCCCCCATTTGAGAGGGATATTTCTGCCAGACAATAGCTGGGCTAGAAAGCACCTCCCTGCCCCCGTCAGTAGCAAGAAAGGAGGAAGGGAGCACAAGGCAGGGCTACCAGTGGCCCTCCTGCATCCAGCCGTAGTCATTCTGTAGTCAAGCAGGGGCTTGCACTCCATGACCTTTGAGGTCCCCCCCTTCCAACAATTCTACGTGCCCACGGGGAGTGAGGGGCTGGCGGGCTGCAGCCTAGATCTATGTCTCACCCCTCTCCTGCGCCCACTGACCCCTATGCTCCATCGCGAGCCCTGCGGTCAGCCAGGGCCCAGCCTGGGCAACCCACACGCATGGAGAATGGAGTGAAGGGCCCCCCGCATTCCCACCTTGCTATGCCCCTGGGACGGCACACTCTTGTAGCTACCCTCTGTCCATCAGCTCCAGAGTGTGCAGAGAGGCTTGCTTGGTGGCTGACCCAGAATTTTTTATTTATTATTATTATTATTATTATTATTATTAATAATTTATTTATACAGTGCCAGTGATGTACCTGGCCCTGTACAATCAATAGTTACAGATAGGTCCCTACCCCCCAAGGAGCTTACAATCTAAGAGAGAAGGGAGAGGTGAACATTAGGAGAGACAAGGATACAGTCATGAGTGCGAGAAGTTGCAGGCTCACGTGCTTCACTTAATTACAGGGCACTAGATTCTGAGTGAGGGGGAGAGGACGCAGTTTCATTCATGACAAGCTAGGAAGAGGTGGGTTTTCAGGAGGGATCTGAAAGTTGGGAGGGAGGGAGTGGAGCGAAATGTATCCAGGGAGGGAGTTCCAGGCATGAGGGGCAGCAAGGGAGAAGGGGCAAAGATGTTTAGAGGAGCAAGGGGATCGCGAGCAGGCGAGGCTGGGGACAACGGAGGAGTGAAGCTCTCAGGCAGGAGTGTGGTGGGATATAAGAGCGGAGAGATACGGGGGAGCAAGGCCAGGAAGAGTTTTGAAGGGGAAGACCAGGAGCTTGTGCAGAATGCGTTCCCATAGGGGGAGCCAGTGTAGGGGAGGGAGCAGGGGCTGAACATTGGACTCCCTCCCTCAGGAGATTTGTCAAAGCCTGAGCATTTTCCAGATACAATGCAAGTCCTTTCTTTTTGGCCAAACGTTTGGCAGGCGGGGATAGGGGGTTGGGGCTGGAGTTTGTAAAGGATTTTTCTGTTGTTTTGTTTTATTCTTAAATGATTCTTATGCTATAGCCCACCTGGTGCTTTAGGGGAAGGGTGGGATGGACATTTAAATAAGATAAAATATAATAATAATAATAAATAAATAATAAAATAAAATAATAATAATAATAATAAAAAATAATTAATATAATAAAATGAAGCCCACCTCTGGGTCACCTCCACAGCTTCTGAAGTCAGTTGCCATCTGTGCAGTGATTTCCACTGAGCTTTGGATGCAGAGAGCGTGTCAGTGGGCAGGGAGTGGGTGCGTGCGTACAACCTTTGCTTGTGACGTTCCCTCCACTGCACCCCGCGGGGTAGAAATCAAGGGTGCAGCGACACTAGGGGGCATCTTCATTCCCTGCCGCTGGGAGCGGGGGGTTATGGGGCTCCATTCCGTCATCTTCACCTGTTCCGATTTAGCTACCTCCCTGGGGTAAATCCAGGCCCTTCTTTATTTGCACAATGCGGGGAAATCACCCAGAGCAGCTGCCGTGTACCCCAAGCAAGCAGCCGGTGTGGGGAGGGGGGAGAGAAGGGTGTGGCAGGGAACATGTGGCAGCAGGAATCTTTGGCTTCCTGGGGATTAAGATATTTAACATGCATCTAACTAGCTGTCGTGAGCACCCAGCCATGGGGAGAGAAGGGGGTGCGTAGCTTCTTAACCCCAATGGATCAAGGGGAGGAGGCTGATGGAGCCTGCCCCCTGGTGGGCTCTCTCTTTTCTGCCCACCAGCCTCACAGTTTCCATCAGTTACTCTCAGAGGATCAATGTTGCAGTATCTGCCCCGCGGGGAGATATGCTGGATGAGTCGTATCAGGGCTCTCTTTCCAGCTGGCCAGTGCTGGTGACTGGGGAGGGACCCAGGGCCTTTCCGGGCTCCCATGAACCCTAGGGCGGGGTAGCCACCTCTCAGGATCTTTGGGAGGAGTCCTGCTTTCTCACCTGTCGCCCTGATTCCCATGGGGTTGGCCATGGATGCCAGCAGGGTGTCCTGAGGGAACTGAGGTGACAGATGGTGGGATGACCAAGGGCGTAGCTCTAATAGGGGAAGGTGGTGCAACTGTGTTGGGGACAAGGGCCTGGGAGGGCCCATGGACATGTGCATAGGCCAATGGGTGACTAGCACCCACTGAAGAATTGCTAAGTGCCTCAGAGGGGTCCCATTCCATTTTCTGTGTCCCCCCCTATACCAGCCTAGCTATACCCCTGAAAGGGGGCAGGTCATGGGGCCCAGATGAGCAGGTGGGGCAGAGGTGCAGTACTCCGGAAGATCCCAAAGCACTGCCGGCAGAGCAGGCCACCCAAACCTGGGGTACCAGTTGGGGGCGGAGCTGTGGCCCGTCTACTCGGCGGACAGCCGGTGAAGCTCCGCTCTTGGTCAGGGGTTGCCCCGGGCAACGCCATAGCGCTGCGGGCGGCAGCCTAGAGCATGGGGCGAGCTGCCCGGGTGGGGGAGGGGGGCACCGTGCAGACGGGTCCGTGTAAACCCAGAGCAGGTGGGGCTGGATGCAGGGGACATGGGGCTGGCCGCCCCCGGAGCAGGGCCGGCGGTGGCTAGCCCCTGGGTCCGACTGAAGACAGACACTCAATTGTCTCTGGGTGCAGGCTGTTCATCGCTTTCCAAGGCAGCTGTCGGTTGCCGGGGCGGGTCCAGGCAAGTGGCTTGGCTTGGGATCAGGCCTCCCCGGGAGGGGTGCCGACAGAGAGGTGGGTAGCTCCTCAGGCCAGGTTGATTGCTGCTGGCCGGATGGGCTGATTTAACCTGGGAAGCCGTTTAGAGTCAGGAGCATGGGGGAAAGCCACAGGCTATCTGGGCAGGGGCAAACACGGGGGGCCGCAGTGTAACCCAGTGGCTAAGGGGTTAGACTTGGACTGTGGCTCCATGGACTCACTGGGTTTGCCTTGGGCAGGTCACTCCCTCTCAGCCACAGCTCCCCATCTGTAAAATGGGAACAATACGGATCTGCTTCACGGAACTGAAGCCCTGTAAGCAGTTCATTGATTAACGAGTGTCAAGTGGCAGAAGGGACTGGTGTTCCGCTGTTGCCTGGGGTCGGTGAAGTGATAACGCACCGAATAACCGAAGCACCAGTGTCGAAAGGAGCCGAATTGCCAATCTCCCGAGTCTCACGCGCCTTTGCCCATGACTTCTCACCCTTTCTTAGCAACCAAGATGCCAGGGGATCTGAGAAAGGCAGGGCGTGCGTAGAAGGATGGACCCATCAGGCCAATGTGGGTTACGCACAACTGACTTGCCTGGCCTGCCAAACTCGATCCAATTTTGACTCAATCAATTCCCCCGTTAGGAGGATTTACCGTCTGCAGGCTACAGAGCTGCTTTTGTTTCCCATTGACAAACGCAAATGTTTAATTGGCTGTCTCCTCAGGTGGGCGGTGGGTGCGTGTGGGAGGATCTATTCCTGGTCCCAGGGACGGCTTTGTTCTCTGGGAAGTGTGTTGTGTGTGTGTGTGTGTTAACGTGTTGTCGCTCTGAAGCGGTGGGTCCAAGACAAATCTCCGAAAAGCCACATTGCACTGTTGAACTGCTGTGGCTTTGAACAGCCAGGATGAGGGGGGACCGTGAGGAGAGGAGAGTGAAGAGGAGGTGTCTGTGAGTGTTAGAATCTGGGGCAAGCTCTGGATTCACCCACTTTGAGGTTAGAGATGGGAGAAAAAGGGTGTTTTCCAATGTGATGGCGCCAAAGTGCCACCACAGGCTTCCCCGGTCCGGTGTGGGGCCAGCACCGCAGCCGGGATCCGGCCAGGCCCCTGAACTAACGTGACACTGTCTCTTATACACATCTAGATGTGTATAAGAGACAGGGCCTAGAGCGGCTACCACGGTGTCCGACCCCCTGGCCAATCCGGACCGCGGTGAGTAATGACGGCTTTCAACTGGGCAAGCCCGCTTTACTCCTGGTCAGGCAGCGGGATCCCGACGGGGGTGGCAGTTAGTCCGGGCTCTGACTCGGGACTTCGCCCGGGCTAGCTGCCACCATGCTCAGGATGCCACCCATGCAAACGTCTGTCAGGCGCCAAGTAACGCGACAGCGGCCTGCAGAGTCAAGTGCGCTAAAGCCAGCTACCATCATGTATGGAAAAACACAACGTAGTTCAGGGGAGATCTTTTATTGGAGCAATTGTTGGTGAGATTCTGCAAGCTTTTGGGCCACACAGGGCCCTTCCTCAGGCATGTAACAAGTCAGAACCAAAGAGCCCTGCATGCAGAATCTCACCATCTACAGTTGCTCCTATAAAAGATCTCACCCTTTGTCTCCTCTCTCTTACGTCTGGGACCAACATGGCAAACATACCCCTGTGGGTGGGCCATGGCTCAGGTGGTAGAGTGCATGCTTTGCATGGATAAGGTCCCAAATTCAATCCCCGGCATCTCCGATTCAGTAGCGCACCTGGGTGAGGCCCCTGCCAGGGATCCTGGAGGGTCTCAGGTAGCATCTGGGTGAGGCCCCTGCCAGGGATCCTGGGGGGTCTCAGGTAGCACACCTGGGTGAGGCCTCTGCCGGGGATCCTGGAGGGTCTCAGGTAGCATGTGCCTGGGTGAGGCCTCTGCTGGGGATTCTAGAGGGTCTCAGGTAGCACGCCTGGGTGAGGCCCCTGCCAGGGATCCTGGAGGGTCTCAGGTAGCACGCCTGGGTGAGGCCTCTGCCGGGGATCCTGGAGGGTCTTAGGTCTGTCTCTTATACACATCTAGATGTGTATAAGAGACAGGGGGAGACCCCAGTTCAAGTTTCACCTTAGCCAGAAACTCACTGCATGACTTTGGGCCTGTCACAATATTTTCTCAGCCTAACCTACCTCACAGGGCTGTTGTGAGGAATACAAAAAAGTTGTTGTTTAGTTCTTTGTGAAGTGTCATGGCAGGGGGGTGCTATATAAAAAAATAAATAAATAATAACAACAACTTAGGGTGGCCCACGAGACCCCGAAGTTGCTATGTGCTCTGGTACCTATATCTGTGCACTCTGGTCACAGGGCCTGCGGGGTCCACGCAGGGCTTAATTAAAACAGAAGCACCAGGATCCACCTTGGCCTCTCCCCTGATCGGCGGTGTCCAGCAGCAAATCTGTGCCAGCCCCAGCGAGCTCAATCCATCCCTGAGCAAGGGGTGGGGAGAGGGCCTGGCAGGGCAGCCCCACGGCCCCTCTGAACCCCCCCGCCAGGAGGGTGACTGAGGAAGGAAGGAAAGCGTGTTTGGAAGACGCCTGTGAAGGAAGGATTAGAAAGGGGAGATATCTCATCAAGATGGCTGCCTCCAGGCATGCAGTCGGAGCGGCCGACAATCCACAGACTTTGGTTTCTCAAATGATTTTCTAAGTCCATTTGCTCCTGAGCTTCTAGCCAGCCAGGCTGAGCAAAACGGCAACGGCTTTTCTTCAGTCCATTTGATGTCCATTCTCTCAGCCTGAGGGGACCAGGCTGTACGGGAACGTACGGGACTTCCCCTCGCCAAGGTGGGGCCAAGGCCTCTCCGGCTCCTTCGTTTGAATTAAAAACCATGCCAAGAAGCTGGGGGTATTATTATTTATTATTTATATAGCACAGGCGATGCACATGAAAGACTTCCGCGACGTGCCCCGGGGTGGTTCGAACTTAAAAGAGAAGATTGGGAGGGGAGATGACAGAAGTTTATAACATCGCGAGTGTGGAATGAGTAAATAGGGAGTTGTTATTTATCCTCTCTAACAGCACTAGAACTAGGGGACCCTCCATGGAACGAATGGGCAGCAGATTTAAAACACATAAAAGCAAGTATTATTTTTTTTACTCAATGCACAATTAACTTGCAGAATTTGTTGCTGGAGGAAGTGGTCCGCGCTGGGTTTAAAAAGGGATTGGCTAAGTTCTTGAAGGATCGGTCCATTAGCAGCTATGAGCCAGGTAGGTTTGAGGAATGGAACCTCTGATGTTCAGGCTCTGGGAGTGAGCAACGGGGAATGGATCGCCCCATTGGAACCTGTCGGGTACTTCTCCCAAGTAACAGAGATTGGCCACTGTCGGAGACAGGATGCTGGGCTTGATGGACCAGGGGTCTGACCCTGTGTGGCAGCGGCTTGCTTCTGAATAAAGCTAAGGGGGGCTCTGGAGGGACACAATCTGCATCTTCCCCTGAGCCAAATAGATTTAGAGCTTCTCTTCCAGCGAGTGTTTAGCTACGGAGGGGAGCCGAGCAGGTATTTGAAACTGGCTGGGATTACTCACGGCCTGCAGGGATGAGGAAACGGCTGTTGTTTTGGTCACTGTCAGGCATTTGGAGCTTATGGGTTTAACTTGATGGGGAGCTGGCTGGGGTCTCTTTTTGCAGCAGAGTGGAGTATCGTTCCTGGTAAGCCAGGACTAACCGGGACACACTTATGAGAAACACAGAGAATATAACATGAGCTATAGTCTCTGTCTATCACATACAGAACCTGCACGCCTCGGAAATGGCCTCTACAATGTGCCTATCTGGCCAGTCTACCCAGGATGCTCCGATCACTAGGCCTCATCCCTGGTGCTGCTGAGGCACCTTGCAGGCCCGCCCGTGGAGCTGCGATGTCTTCATTAGTGCCTCCTGCTCGCTGCTGCAGCGGTAATAGAGGCCGAGGGCAGCTTAAAGAGGCCTGGTTCCCCACAGGACTTGCGGAGCCAGCAGAATGGAGAGCCAGACCGGCCATTCCCCGCGCTCCCCTGAGCAGTTAACGCGGAGCTCCTCTTTGTGCTCGGTTGTTCAAGAAGAGGAAACTGCACCGTGGTCTCTGCCCTTGGAGTCTAGAGAGAGCATTCCTTGCACATCTGCAGGCTGCATATGGGGGCAGGGGGGCTACAATCCTTGCTTCTGCTGTCCCCAAACTGCCGCCTGGGTAGCGTTGCCATAGATGCACATTTTCCCAGGACACTTGTGAAAAATACATGTTGGAGGGCCTGGATTGGCACCTAAGGCACCAGTGCAGGGCCCTGCACCATGTATTTTTCATAAGTGTCCTGGGAAAATGTGCATCTATGGCAACCCTACTCCTGGGGCACATTGTGTGATGGGGAGGAGACCAACTTCGGGGGGGGGGGG
>QEPC01013865.1:711684-749252 GCA_003113815.1 Sphenodon punctatus
CTCTGCTGGGGATCCTGGAGGGTCTCAGGTAGCGCGTCTGGGTGAGGTCTCTGCTGGGGATCCTGGAGGGTCTCAGGTAGCGCGTCTGGGTGAGGTCTCTTGTGGGGACCCTGGAGAGCTGGATTTGAACCCCTGCTGCTGTGTCAGGCTGTGACAATCCTGGGCTAAGCTGGAACACTGGTCTGAGTCAGTTAGGCAGCTCCTTCTATCCTTACCCCTCTGTCTAGATTGCCGTTAAGGCTAGAGCTGGTGGGCTTTTTCCCATAGACATTTAGTCCGCACTAACTGAATCTAGTGCAGACTAGTTTGTCTGTCTGAACGCTGTCAACTGTGCTTATGAGTGCGGACTCAGGCCGCTTTTAGACGACCCTGCTGTGCGCTCGCGCGGGGGTTTCAAACACCCCGCGAGGAGAGATTACACGTGATGCCGCCGGCAATCGCGTGCCTGATACGGCGCCGCGCATTCTTTTTGAGCCGCGAATGACCTACCTCGATCAGGCTCCCGGTCAGTTCGCGGCTTGAACAGAATGCGCGGCGCCGTATCAGGCGCGCGATGGCCGGCGGCGTCACGTGTCATCTCTCCGTGCGGGGTTTTCGAAACCCCACGTGAGCGCACAGCGTGATCGTCTAAAAGCGGCCTGAGAGGGAAGGACGGTTCTTATAAAACCCCAACCACTTGGCTTTATAAAAACCATCCTTAAACCAGTCCGCACTGTCGAGTTTGGCAGGTTACAATTATTTTCTGAGTCATTCGTCCGCACTGCATTGTCCGTCTAAAAGGCATCGCTACGTAAACACCGTACGTATTTCAAACGCGTGCACATTGCTTTGGCCATCGGAAAATGCCCGGACTCAGGAGCCTCTCTGCTTTAACTCACATTGTCCAGCCTTGAACTGCTCACACCGTGTTAGAAACTGCTTCCTTTGGAGCCAAAGGAGCAACTCTATTCTTTTTATTTATGTATTTATTTATTTATTTAAACTGATATCCCGTCTATAGCAGTAGTAGCCTGTTACCTCTATGGCCCTTTTCCCACAGACACTCTTAACACTGATAAAATGGATGTAACATTGTGTTATACATGTTGCAGGGCACCCATAGAGCACACCTGCAGCCCTGCAACATGCATAATAATGTAACACTCATTTTATCGGTGTTAGGAAAAGGCCAATGTATTCCTATCCTGCACTTGTCAACACTGGCAGATGAAATTCAGTATTGATAAGTGCAAAGTGAAGCACGTAGGGGAAAATAATCCAAACTATATATACATTTATACATTTACATTTATATTTACATTACAAATAATCCAAACTCTATGAATATTTCAGTTCAACATTAGGAAGGACTTCCTAATGGTCAGAGCTGTTCAACGGCGGAACAGATTCCACTAGGTGGGGAGTGGGCTCTGCATCGCTGGTGGTTTTCAAACAGAGGCTGGACGGCCGTCTGTCAGGGAGGCCGTCGCTGTGGATTTCCTGCACTGAGCAGGGGGTTGGACTCGGTGACCGTTGATGTCGTTTCCAGCTCTAACATTCTATGATTCTATGATTCTACCATGCTGGGTTCTAAATTAAGAGTTGTTGTTGTTATTATTATTATGATAATGATGATGTATTTATACGGCACTTTACAATTGTCGAGAGTAGACAGTAGGGGTTGGACTCCAGGCGAATTATTGGTTACTGGTTTTATCGGTATCGGATTAATCCGATATTGGATTTATCGATATCGTTATGTCGGTTTTTTAACATTGCCGATTTTTCTGATCTTTAACATTGCGGCCATTTTTAATGGCCGCAATGTTAAAGATCAGAAGAATCGGCAATGTTAAAAAACCAATATACCAATATCGACATTATCGGTATTATTGGATTAATCTGATATCGACAATTATCGGATTAATCCGATAGTCTCATCCCTAGTAGACAGGGTCCCTGCCCCGGGGGTGGGGGGCATTACAATCTAAGAGAGACAAGGGAGGGGAGAGGAGGGGTGAGGGCAACAGAGGGAGAGACGAGGATATATTAATTAGGTTGCAGCTCCATGTGGTTCATTTAGTTACAGACGGGTAGGTGATGTTGTGGAAATCAGGAAGGCGTCTAAGGGGACGAGGAGCTGGGGAAGGCCTGACAGAAGAGGTAGTTTTCAGGAGGGATTTGATGGTCAGGAGGGAGGGAGAGGAGTGAATGTGTTTGGAGAGGGAGTTCCAGGCATGGGGGGCAGCAAGGGAGAACGGGCAAAAACGCTTTGAGAAGCAGCGGAGCCAGGAGCAAGCAATTAGGAATTATTTGGAAAGGAATAGAGGATAAAATAGAAACTATCACAATGCCGCTATGTAAATCTATGGTGCGAGCACACCGTGGAAACTGTGTGCAGTTCTGGTGGCTCCATCTCCAAAAAGATACAGGAGAACTAGAAGGGCGAGAAAGATAATCAAGGGTCTGAAACGGCTTCTGTTCAAGGAGAGACTGGGTAGGTTTGAGCTCTTCAGCTTGGAGAAGAGATGGCTGAGAGGGGACAGGACAGAAGTGAAGTCGTGAGTGGGTGGAAATGAATGAATAACTAGGGAGTTGTTGACCCTCTCCAATTGCACTAGAACTAGGGGACACGCTACAAAACTAACTGGCAGCAGATTGAAAAGAAATGAAAGAGAGTTCTCTGGTCCTGCCCCAGGAATTGCCTGGCTGCTGCTAGAAATCCCCACAACGCTGTGTGGCTTCCACAAGAGTGGAGGTGTGTGTGTGTGCGTGTGTGTGCGTGGGCTAAGGACCATATAGACACACGGGAAAGGACAGGGCCTGCTAAGGTTGTAAATCTGATCGCCGACCAGGCACAACAAGCATTAGGATAAAGAAGCAGAGGCAGGCGGTAGCGAGTGCTGCACACAGGGATGTGGAATGACTCATTCCCATTAGGATCAGATATAAATAAACTCAGCCTAGACAGTATCTGCCTAGGGATTGTCTTTGGAAGACTATTTTGCCACCCACCTGCAGTGCAAATGCCAGCCTGAAGCTTATGTTGCTCCTTCTATCGGCCAAACAGCTGACTGACGGGAAGGGAAGCAGGAACGGTCCCCAGGCCGGGGCTCTGGGGATGGAGCATCCAGCATCCCAGGATGACAGGATTCCATCTTGCCTGATGGGTGCCTTGCTCCTTCCCCTGTCAGAAAATGGGCTGGGATGTTTCCTAAAGGTTAAGGCCAGAAGAGACCCTTAGTGTGTAGTCTGGCTTCCTGGCTGGAAAATCCTATTCAGCAATTCCTGGAGGATCAAGTGGCTCCTCCTGCCATGCTGGCATGGGCTCTGAGGGATCAAAGAGGATCACACAAGATACTTGTCCTTCCTGTCAGGATGTAAGGGGGTCTGGGACGTGGGCGGACGCAGGAGGGGTGCCTGGATTGGGACTGAGGGTCCAGGTGAGCGTGGATCAGGCGGACAGGTGCACAGAGATGGGATCTGAGCAGGAAAGGAGTTGCAATATCCTACTAGCCAGCTTGCTGTGGCCACCAGATGGCTTTATATGCTGGCAGGTCGTCAGCCGGGAAGCTGTGGGGGTCAGAGGGATAGGACCAATCAGGCCGCGTAGCCCAAGCTTTTGAAGAAGCCTTCTGGGAGAAGTCCTAGGTTCAAAGCAGAGCATGGCGGTGGTGCCGTAGACCTGGCTGCAGCACCAAGCCCTCCAGGGATACCAGTTCAAGTCCTGGTCTCCTCCTCTGTAACAGTAACCCAGTGTGTTGGAAAGTTGCCTAAATCATGCCCAGAATAAGGAAGGATCCAGACTAGGGAGGTCAGAAACAGGAGGTTTACACTGGGCCTCCATGGTCAGCCCCGGTGCTCTTTCAATTTTAGGCTGCATTAAGAGAAGCATGGTCTCCAGGTCAGCGGAAATAATAATTCCACTCTATTTGGCACCAGTCAGACCTCACCTGAAGTATCATGTCCAGTTTTGGTGGCTTCATTTTTAAAACGACATTGAATAACTGGAGCGGGGTCGGAGGAGGAGGGCAACACAGATGATAAAGGGTTTGGAAGGCAAGTCTAATGAGGAAGGTTGACGGCGCTAGGTGTGTTTAGCCTAGCGAAGAGAAGACTAAGGGGAAACATGCGAGCAGTCTTCAAATACCCGAAGAGCCGCCACTAAGAAGCAAGGCGCCGTTCTGCCTGGCTACAGAGGGTAGGACTCAAAACAACAGGCTCCCATTACAGGAAGGGAGAATTTGGTTGAATGTCAGGGAAACCAGAGCTGTTTGACAATGAAACAAACTACCTAGAGAGGTGGTAGGCTCTCCATTGCTGGTGGTGTTCAAACAGAGGCTGGGCAGCCAGCTGCTGGGGATGTTATAACTGTAGCCCTCCTGCACCCAAGCAGGGGATGGATTGGATGACCCTCGAGGACTCATCCAACTTTATGATTCTATGAGAGTTTTGCCTCCCGCAGAGGAAGTGACATTGTTAGGAGCTGCTGGAGCCGGGCGAGAGAGGGCTTGATGGGTCTGTGCTTAGGAGAGGCACCATGAAGGCTGTGTTCTCTAGGCCCTGTAGGAGACGGCCTTGTACCCTATCCTTGTACAGGAGAGTTCAGTGCTGTAGAAGGGGTTTGGGTGCTGAGAACAACAGGGGAAAACTGAAGACTGTGCTTATTTAGGAAAGGAGTCATCAGAGCCCAAGCTTGCTCCTCCCATCACTGCCGCTTTGCCTTCCAACCCCCCCCCCCCCCCCCCCCCCNNCCCCCCCCCCCCCCCCCCATCAAACAGAGTGTGCCCTGAAGGGGAGGGACATTGCTTTAAAACCCACCGCGTTACTCACGTTAATTTTGAGTGGCTGCAGCGTTCCAAGGGCAGCCAGCCTCTCCATCCTTGCTCTAATTGTCTCTCTGGAATGATCATTACAGCCTGGCTCTAGGGCAGAGAAAGGGTGGGACCCAGCAAGGTCAACGTAGAGTGAGTAGCCCTGCTGGGTTCCAGGAAATGCAGGGCAGGGATGGGAAGCGGAATTGGCCCAAGAGTCGCAAAGCAATTTCTTGTGGGCTACCATGCAGCCCGTGGCGTTGGCCGTGCTCTACTGCATGCCGATTGCAGGCTGACTGAGGCTGGACAAGGTGCATGGGTTCGGTCCCTGTCGATGCTGCAACCATTCCTGGGGGAATGATCCAAACGGGCATGTTGCACCCACAATCCCTCCCATGAGCTGTCTGCAGCACTAGAACCAGCACTTGCCAAAGTCTGCTTTGCGGGTTCTGCGGACCAACCGGGTAACACTCACTACGGCCTCAGGGACCACCGGAGGTCCATGGAATCACGGGGTGTTTTCAGAAGTGACACTACCACCCGGGTAATGGCCGCCGCCCCACCCTGGGGTAAGCCGGTACCCAGAACAGACATGATGGTGTGCTTTACCACGCTTTCCCCCAAACCGTGATAGCACTTACCGCTGGCTGTTCCCTGAGATTTCCCAAGATGACAACCGGTGGTAACTGCTACCACGGTTCGGGGCAAGGCGCGGTGAACATCTGGCAGCTGCCAAACAGAAGTGATGGTGGTTGTGACCCCGGGGGTGGGGTTAAGTGTGGCAAAATGTGGTCGCATCAAGCCAACCGATTACGGCATAGATCATTTTTTAAGGACTCTGCCGCGGCTGTGATGGCGGCAAAGGAAGCTTTCTTCTCCGCTATCGTAGCGTCTGTGAAGTCTTGTCCGGTGGTGAGGGGCCTGGTTAATCTAGTCTGTCTCTGCCCGGAAATGGAGTCATCGAATGCCCGCTGTGACATTTCTATTCATTACCTCGCAGACAAAATCGCTCGTATTCACCATGAATTGGGTGCTGCCATTTTACCTGCAGAATCGTAGTTTGGGGTTATGGAAGCTTAGTCTTTTCCTGTTTATTTGGATCAGTCTCCAGTCGGTATTACCCACCGATGTGGGGGAGGTGCTTGAGGTCGTGAGGGCACTCTAGTTGTGAACTAGATCCTTGCTCATCCTGGCTGGTGAAGGCCGTGTCTTCACCTTCAAGGCTCTTCATGGTCTTGCTCCCCCTCTGTCCTTCTGCCCTCATTTCCTGCTATATTCCCATCTGGAAACATCCCCCTTTCCTCTGCCCTCACCCTCACCCCAGTCTCCTGATCCCCAAACTGTCTTTGTCCCTTCTCCCATGTTGTCCCCTAGGCTGGAAACTCCCTCCTGGAATACACATCCCTCCCTCCCAAACTTCAGATCTCTCCTAAAAAAACTCCCTCTTCCGCCAGACTTTCCTTAGCTTCTCACTCCCCTATACTGCCTCGTCCTTCAAGATCCCCTCCTCCTCTTGTAACCGGGGCCGCTTTTAGACGAGCGCGCAGTGCGCTCGCACTTGTTTTCAAAACTCCCGCGAGACGGGATTAGACGAGATGCTGCTGCGAGTCACGCGCACGCGGGAGGGGGACACACATTCTTTTCCGGCCGCGATTTCACCGGGTCGGAGATCGTGCACCTGCAACATCTCAACTTCACGAATATCCCTGTGTTCCCCCTCCCCTTGTCCACCCTAGATTGTAAGCCCTTGGAGCCGGGACCCATCTTGAATCATGACTAGTCACCAGACAGATTGACGGTGTAATTAAAAAAACAAAAGAATAACAATAATGATTGATGTCCGGATCCATCGAAGGCCGGGGTGTGAGGGACCCCATGCTGCACCCTCTTGTTATGCCAGTGATGCAATGTCACCCCGCGGAGAGGCTGACGTTTTGTGGCAATGACAGGGCCACCAGCGCCATCGTGCACATGAGGCTGTCCCACGGGGCGTGCGCCCCTAAGTGGCCTCCATAACCGGATCTGATCCAGAGCGGCAAACCCCCCTATTCTTTAAATTCCCTTATCGTTCCAAATCTGCTACTGTGCATCTAAGTGGATTATTTTCAATACCCCATGATGGGCTGCTCATTTGTAATATAATCCGACCTTGCGTGCCCCACTTTACTCGTATTTGTGGTAATTTAACTGCAGAGGGCGAGGGGAGGCTTGCCATTTTTTTCCATGAGGGGGAAATGGAGAGACGTCGAAGGATGCTCAGTGGGTCATTGCAGAGGTAGGGCGTCTTTAGACGCAATGGTGATGGGGTGATCAAGGCGTTTACCATATGGCTGTGTGTTGTGTCTAAGTACCGTCACTATTTTTGGCCACTGGCTTGCCCCGTTAGCCTCCCATTAATTCCTCGTTGGTTGCAGAGAGGTATTGGGTACGGGAGCTGAATGTTTCACCCGTCTCCGTGGCCAACGTTGTGTCTAAAGACATCGGGTGGTGTCTTCACAGCCATTTCCGGTTCTGTCCACCTTGAATCCTCCATTAACTCCTCGTTGGTTGCATGGAGGTATCGGGTACGGGAATTGAATGTTTCCCCTGTCTCCATGGCTAACTTTGTGTCTAAAGACATCGGGTGGTGTCTTCATAGCCATTTCTGGTCTGTCTACCCCCAATCCTCCGCTGTGTGCCCCTGCAAAATAGCTCGTTCCTTGCTGCACACCGTCTGTGTCCTTTCCCAGAGCACCCAGGGGTATGTGTGTGAGCAGTGAAGAATCAGCTGTTTAGCTGCAGTGTGGAGTGGAGGATCAGGCAGACCTGACCGCTCTCCCACACAGGCTACATTATTCCCATAATTCCATGGGAATGCTTCTACCAGGAGGGCTTCCAACGTGAGTGGCAGGCAGGGCCCTGATTATTCCCTGGATGTGGACACCAGTAACAGAGGCAAATATGGGTCAGAGAATGGTGTCAACACCGCTCCCCACCCCCTTGTCTCTGTGTCTGAAGGCACCTGTAGTAGATCCCCCTGCTTCCCATCTCCTTGATCCAATGACTCATCTTCAACAACCTTGTGACCGTGGGGAAATGGCTGCCTTGCGGACCAAGAGACAGGCCAAGCCTCCCAGCTTCCCTGTCTTTGGGGGAGCAATGCCACTCAAGAGCAACTTGGGCAGGGCCAGTAGGGGAGCAAACCCTGGAGCAAGCTCAAGTGCAGAATTCAGATCCTCCAACACTGAGACTCTTAGGCCCTTTTCAAAGGGGCCGGTGGTGCGGGGGGGTGGGTGGAAGCCATGGCGGGTGAGCGGTTTGTGGGTATCCTGTCACATGGATGCCCACCCACCTCCGCCCATCTCCACGCATGAAGCATCCGCCATTGGCGCTTGTTGCTCCATGCATGGGCAATGGGTGGAGCGTGGGAGCAGATACCTTCCCCCCACCGTGGCGATCACACAAACGCCCCCCTCACCTGCACACGTGTGCCAGGGGGAAAAGGGCCTTATACGAGCCATTATTGACAGGTACTTCATTTAGTATCCACGGGGAATACCAGCATTTTTGAGTACCATGTCGGATAGCTGATGTCAGGCCCAGGGGCCGCCGCGCCGGGAGGGTGCGTGCATTTGCTTGTGTTGCGGGCGCGAGCCCGCTCAGCGGAACAGCACCGAGGGCTGCGCTGCCGCCAACCCTAGTGGCTGGGGAAGCCGGCGCTGCTGCTGACAGCGTTGCGCCGCTCCCAGTGACGCCTCCCAGAGCCGCTGTGGCGCTCTGCGTGCCTCCAGGCGCACCGGGGAGGGGGGGGCATAGCCCGGACTTTATACATCGGCGCTGGGTGTTCCCTGGCGCCGGTAATCAGAGCGAGAAACTGGCCCCAAAGCGAAGTATTTTGATTCTCTGTATATTGTGGATCATTGTGTGGATACTGGGTGGTACTTGTGGAGACTTAGGACTGGTGTGTGGGCATTTGGATTCCTATTTGCTCTTCCCTTAGTGTGTGTGGCGACAGCGTGGGGCGTGGGTCTGAGAGCGAGTGCTGGAGGGTGAGTCCCGTTCCTTCTCCCCGCTGGGTTCCCTTCCCCAGTCTCAGGTGCGTGCAGCCCCTTCTCCTCCCTCTGTGCCGGGTCCTTACCCCCATACCCTCACTACCCTCCGCACTACCAACCTTCCCCGTCCTCTCCTTCCCAGTTTGAGCGCGCTGTGTGGATTGGTGGTGGGTCGGACCCGCTTGGGCTCCATCTTGTGCTCTGCGCCCTATGATGATAGGGGCCCCGTCTCGGTGAGACCTATTGGGCCACATTACTATCCTGACGGGCTATTTCCCCTACCCCGTGGGGGCAGGGCACTGGTTTGACTGCGTTTCGTGTGAGTGATTGTGTAGACCCCGGTTCCTCTGACCCCCTCCCACGGACACCTGAGGGGCTACCCAACCACCAACTGGGTGCCCGACTACCCAGAAAATCGGTAATTTTCATTACCAATTTTCCGGTGACTGATTGGTAAATCAGGATGAAAAATTGAAACATTGGGACCGGAAGTCAATATTCCAGGACATCGGGTACTCAAATCAGGCACTAATTGGGTACCGATTAGTAAATGAATATTGCGGGATGATTCGGGTACCGGAAATTCAACAAGTATACTCGTTTTGTGGGGACTTGTTTTCGCTCTAATCCTGCCCTATCCCATGGGCTCAGGGTGGGTTACAGCACAGGAAACAAACATGTATATAGATAAAACCATTAAAAAATCCCTACCTCATACCACCTAGAACCTTATCCCCACCTACCAAACGCCTGACCAAATAAAGTCTTACATTGCCTCTGGAAAATGCTCAGACTTGGGCTTTGGTGAACTTCCAGGGGAAGGAAGTTCTGCAAGTGTAACACACACACACACCCCATAGAAATGCTTCACTTGATTCAGGCTGATGAGCATGGCTAAGGAAAAGTAGGCCAGGCTTGGGCGGGGAGGGAGACCATTTAGAGGAAGGGAGTAGAAGAACTGTCCCTGTTTGATGATGATAAAGGAATACATATAGGGCCTTATCCCCTTGATTAAGTGAGTAGTTACACTTTGTAATTATGGGTTTCGGTATGGGATTTATTTGGTTGCTGCTTATTATGTAGATGTTATTTACTCACAGGGCTGTTGTAAACGCTGACTGTATTTGTGGGCCTTGTTGGAAGCGTCTGCAGTTCCAGGATCAGAGAAGGTCTCTTCTGCAAGCGAGGAGGACACTCTGAAAGCTACTTACAAACTATGGACAGATAGCAAAAGAAAATTGAACCTGTGAAGGCGGGGACACGTGTATGTTCCTAGGTCAATGTTTAATTGTCACTGCATTCCTGTCTAAATACAGTTGTTGCGTTATGAGCTTGCCACCATTCATTCGTTTGCCCTTGAGAACCCACTGGAGCTTACACAAGCGTGGAGCAGCCACCGATAACTCCTCTCTGTACGAACATGACAGACTAATGGTATGCATGAGAGGGCGCTCCCAGCTGAACTTGAGGGCCATGATGGAGCCTAGACCAGGCAGGCTCTCCAATAGGCATGCTCTGCCCCGGTGAGTTTTGCTTTGATCTTTGGAGGGTTGACTGGACAGATTTGGATTTGACCCATCGTGGAGATTTCAGGGGAGGGTGGGACCACTACATTATTTAAAACCTGTCAAAACCTGGTGGCAATTTGTTCTGGCGACGAAACTGACCTCTGTTTTGGGGGGTGTACTTGGGTTTTCTTCTATCTCCAAAGAACTTGGAGTTACGGCTCTGGCAGGTCCTCCTAATTCCAAGCCAACGTCATTACAAATCCCCCATGCCTTGGCTGAAACCCACAAACCACTTACTCATGAGTAGTCCGGCGTCAATGGGACCGCTCTGGCTCCAGCATGGAAGGCTCCCTCCCAAGGCAGGCACGGCCCAGTTTGTTGCCCATCCTGCAACAGCAGCACACAAGGCAAGGGCAGAGAAGCGGGGAACCAACCTCATTTCATGGCCTGTCTGCGTAGCGAGGGGTTTGTTATTTCCAGCGCTCTTGGAAGCATATTTATTTGGCCTCCCTGCTGGAGAAGCGGCTCCTGTGGCTCGGGGCATTATTGTCGACTGACAGATCCCGCTAATTATAGCTAATGATGGCCTTAAAAGATATATTTTTGTGAGTGTGCCCGCAAAGGGCCATTTATAATTTAAGATTGCGAGGTTGAGGGTGGGGAGGGAAGGATATAAAATAAACCACATATAGAATAATTACGGGAATGGGTTCTCTGAAGGAAGAGGTGCTTTGGGAGATTATTCCAACCTCCGGATGCCAGGGGTGGGGTGTTTAATCAACAAAACAGCCGGTCAGGCATTGGACAGCGTTATGATAAGAGGGGAGCTTTCCGCACAGAGAAACTTTAGGCGACTTCTCTGTGTCTTAGAAACAAATCTATCCGTGTCCTCCACTCCGATCCCCCCCTTTCCTGGGGGATTAAAAGCCCCCCCCCCCCGGCCGCCCCTCCTGCCCACAGGCAGGAGTCAGAGTTAAGAGTCAGAAATTGCAGCGATGGATCCGGGCCAGGCTAAAGTTAATAAAATATAAGACGAAACCAGAGTGGGGTTTGACAGCTCCTGAGGTCTCCCCTCAAAGTTGCCCTTGCTCAGCTGAGGGACAGGAGCTGACCAGGCCTCAGTACAGGGCCTTTCCCCAGTAGCAGATCTGACAGTCAGGCGATGATGATGATGATTGATGATCCCATCCTTCCCCCCCAAAGGTTCAGGGTGGCTTACAGGAATATATAAAATACACAGACATATAAAAAACCTATATGAAAAACCTATAAAAGCAATTAAAAGAAACCCTAACGCTCCCCACCAACCCTCTCCCTAGCCCCCACCCCCCCATTAAATATAAGATCAATTTAAAACTGTTTCAAAGGGGAAGGTAAAGAGGGAGTTCAGGCTACACTGAGGGGATCCAACCGTGAACCCTAAAAGCACCTAGAGAATAAATACAGATGTGTAAAGCAGATGTGTTAAGCAGCTAAACAGCGCTGCAGTCAAGGAAGCTCTAGATCCTCGAGGGATGCAGACAGTCACTGGAACAAATATGAGAATAAATGACGGTGAAAACAGAGATAAATTTAAGATCGTTTAGTTAGACGTTTTGGCTTGCGCCTTCGTCAGTAGCACAGTTGATTTGAGATGAGGGGACTGTTCTAAGAACACGGAGGATGGAGAGAGTTCTCAGGTAGGTGACATCTGATATGTAGTTGGCAGAATTCTACAAACAATACAAGAAAAGGTTAAAGTCCATGTGTTATCGGCCCTTTTCACCCAGACACTAACACTGATAAAATGGGTTTTATTATACATGTTGCAGGGCACCCATAGAGCACCCCTGCAGCCCTGCAGCATGTATAATCAAATGTAACACCCATTTTATCAGTTAGGCCGGTTTTACATGAGCGGGTCGCTGTGGTGCGACCCGCTCACGCGATATTTCAAAATCCCGCAAGACGGGATCCGACGGGACGGAACGTCCGGAATCATGCACGCTGAAGGCGGTCGTGCATTGTTTGCAGACCGCGAATTGAATACCTCGCTTGTGAGCCGCTGGGGTAAAAGCAGCCTCTGAGCATCTCTGTGAAAAGGGCCTCGTACGCGCCGGCGCCCCCTCCCACCCCACCCGGCGGCGCCGTGTAAAAACAACCAAAGTGTCTTGCAACAGGTTGTTCCAGCTTCTTTGTCCCAATAGCTGACTTGTGGTTTCTGTGCCGGGTACAGAGATCCGCGGTTGCTTTCTCAACCTGTCTATTTTATTACTTATTTTATTAAAATAGATCGTGTCTATTTTATTACTTTGTAAAGTGCCAGGTACACTGCTGGCGCTATATAAATGTTTGTTAATAATGTTAATAATAACCTGCCGCGTGTGGCATCCGGAGCGCTGGCACTCAATCGCGTACATTACACTGCTAGACTCGCCGGGGAGGTTCGGTTTGATGGAATAGGCCCTACCCATCTGTTCTGATTTTGAACGTGGCCGTTTCTTTCAGATGGATACAGGGGATGCAACGTTTGAATTCACAGTGACAGGGTTGCTAAACAGGCGATTTTAGTTCATTTTAGTAATTTACGTAGATTTGAAGGCTGGTGATATATTAAAATACAAAAATTAATAATAATAAAAAAATACACATAAAACATAATTAAAAACCCCACAACACCCTATAACCCACGCCATCCCCCCAACCCTTTCCCACCAAACCCCCCTACCTCCCGACTCACTCTTTACCCCCACAACTCCCCCCACTCCCCGTTTCCTCTTGTGCTTGTTCCTGACACCGTCCCTTGTTCCCCCTCTGATCTTGCTCTCTTCCCCCTCTAGTCTCCAGCTGCAGCCTGTGTTCCTCTGCGTCCAGCCTCTTTTGCCCTCATCCTGGTGTCCCTTGTTCTCCTGGCCGCTATCCTGACTTGCCCCAATCCCTGATCCTTGACCCCATCACCTGCCAAACCCCCAGATCTCTGGGTTAAGCCATGGGTGGTCTTGCCTGGCCTGAAGAAACGGGGGATTTCTTTTGGAGCGCAGAGACTCTGGATCAAACCTTGGAGTCTCCAGAGGAAACCGAGAGTGGGGAGAGCCCGACCCTGGTCTGCTGTGCCAGGCCCCAGCCTTGAACCCTCACCCTCAGGGTTCCTGGGCCAGCTTGACAGTGTCACCGCCTCAGGCTGCGTCTGGCCTAGCCATTCCCCTCATGAGTCCTCCCTGTCTTGCCTTCACCCCGCCCCATCTCCTGTCTCTCTAGCCCTTGTCATAACCCCTTTGGTTCCTGTTCTGTCCCCTCCCTAGTCTGTGTTTTTTGTTCCTGCCACATCCCCCTCTTGGTCCTAGCTCTTGTTTCCTCTCTTGCCTTGCTCCCCCAGCTCCCAGCCTTTGTTTCTCTGTGTCCAGCCTCTCCTGTAGCCCTTGCCCTCCGCCTGCTCCTTTGTGGGGTTGCCATATATGCAAATTTTTCCAGGACACTTTTGAAAATGACACGTCGCAGCCCCTCCCCCCCGCACTGCCTAAGGTGCCAATGCAGGCCCTGCAATGTGTATTTTTCATAAGTGTCCTGGAAAAATTTGCATCTCTGGCAACCTTAGTCCCTTGTTCTCCCAGCCACTATCCTGTCTTGCCCCCAATCCCTGATCCTGAACCCCACCACCTGCCAAACCCCCATGTCTGCCTGTGTCCTGGATGCTCCACACCCTGCAACCCCAACACACCACCCTGCTCTACAAGGGACGGAGCTGTCCACCTCATTCCCTGCAAACAAGCTAACAGACAGGCTACAAGGCTGGCATATGAGCTGAACCACAGAACTCTAACATGGCAGCAGGCCCAAAGCATCGTTACCCAGGCACACTGTGAATGCTGCTACAGCCCAAGAGCAAATTGGGAAAGCGAGTTCATTTTTTAGCCTCCCTCCACTCAGCCCAGGATACTCTCCCTTCGCACCTGGTGCCTCGAATGCCATGCCATTCCCACGCCATTGGGCTGGACCAAACCCATGGATCTGGACCTTCCCAGGACCCAGCCTCTGGACTGGAACCTGGTGCTACCACATTCGGCCCTGGTGCCCTCCTGTGGTATCACAGCCCACACCCCCGGGAGAGAGTAGGTGACACCCTCTCTTTTTGGCCCTTTTTAAACGGGCTGTGGCTGTGGGGTGGAGGTCTGTGGGCACGTGGCTGCAGGGGCAGTGCGGGCAGGGGGCGCACAGCTATCCCTCCCGCATCCCCGCGCATGGAGCAACTGGCGTTTTCACCGGTCGCTCTGTGTGGGGGCGATGAGTGGAGGTGGGTGGGGAGGTGTGTTTTGTGGGGGTGCGCACGCATGCCCACCTGCTGCCGCACTCAAACGAGACACATCCACTCATGCCCACTGGGTGAGTGGGTGTGTCTCGTGTAAAAAGTCCGAATCGCAGAGGGTAAGGCTAGGGCTGGCTGGAATCAGCAATTCAAGTGCAGAGAATGTATGCGAAAACAGAACGGCAATCAGAACTTCGACTGCCGTTTTCGGCACGGCAAAAGAGTGCTGCCATTTTGTTGTACAGCGGCGGCCATTTTTTGGACATTTTGATTGATCCGACAAAACAGGCTTCCACCGAATAGATCAAAGCGACCGGATTCTGGAATCTGGTTGGGAGACGGACTTTCAGCCCTAAATAAACCTTACAGTCCCGTCACCGAGCCTGGCCCTTTAGCTCAGGAGACAGGCCGAGGCCTTCCGTGCAGCCCCTGCTGTGACTCCCACAATGGCACAGAGGATCGCACTGGAGAGAGCGTTCTATGTCCTGTTTTACAGACGGGGGATAGGTCACAGGACACAGCCAAGGCTGCAGGGTTGGTTATGGGGCCTTCTCCTAACATACTGGGGTTTGTGTCCTTCTGTGATCCTCAGTTCTTCAGGAAGAGTGATGAGGCCACAGAGCTGTCCCCAGACAGGTCAGGGGGTCAGCTTGTGTCACAGAATTAAAGCCAGGCCGGATTTTCCTGCCATGGCTTGTGCCAAAGGAAAAGCTCAAAGCTCTTGAAAAGCTGGCTGATCCATCCTTTTCTTCTCCCCTCCTGAGTCTAACTCCCAATCCTATTTGGCAGCAGGAATGAGGGGGGGGTGGTGGTCTGGGGGGGGGGGGGGGCTAATGAAACAGCACCAGGAGAGGAGGTGCTGGGAGCAAACTCCATCCTAACCAATCGCAGGGCAGATTAGCAGCCTCTGGACTGCATCACGGTGACATCAGCCCCTCTCCTCACCGCGAGTCGATCCGTCGCCCGGCGCTGTTATTTCCATCGCTGGGCAGCTCCTGATTGGATTATTAACCCGCTATCTCTTTAATCTTGCCCCCGGCTTTAATGAGCGTCTGATACATCTTGAGAGCTGTCTGCCTTCATGAAGATCATGCTGCTCAAAGGTGCAACTGAATTCCCAAGCCACATCCCCTTTCAGAACGGCCTGAGGCGTTCGGAGGCCTAATTCGGAGTGGCACATCTGCACACAACATCTGCCCCAGTCCGGACAGGACAGCTTATGCCGACAGACAGCAGGCAGACGGGCGAGAGCAGGAGTGAAAGGGGTCCAGTCTCCTCCGGAGGGGCAGGGGGAGAAGGTGGGAGTGATGCTAATGGGAGGTCCATTAGGCAAAACACACATACCCAGATGGACCCACTCTCCTATACATCCCTAAATGCCTTGGGTCTTATTCTCTAAAAGACCCCCCTCCCTCTCTCCCTTCCATCGTGATCCTGAAAATCAGCCGGGGGGGCCCGCTAGGAAGTTCCATCATCACTGCATCAAGCCTGTAAGGAGAGGTGATCTCGGTGGCGGCTCTCAAGCGCTGGAACTCCCTTCCCCAGGTGATTCATCAAGCCGGAACATTTTCCAGAGGCCTATTTATTGATTTATTTATTAATTATAACATTTTATACCCCGCCCCTTCTGCAAAGCAGCTCGGGGCGGCTTACAATTTAAAACAAAATATAAAATGTATAAAATACAAATATAAAACCACTTTAGGGGGAAGCCATAAAAATACAAACATAAAACAAACCCCCCCCNAACCCCGCCCCCCATCCCATCCCCTTCACCAGAACAGCCAGGTTTTACGAGCCTCCTCCGGGAGCGAGTTCCACAAGCGAGGTGCGACCACTGAGAACGCCCTCTCCATAGTGTCCCCCCAATTTATTCGGGGGGGCCTCTCAGAAGGTGCCCCCAGCGGAGCGCAGGGGCCGATCGAGGAGCTGGGGAGTGAGGCGGTCCCGCAGAGAGGTCGGGCCGAGGCCGCGTAGGGCTTTAAAGGTAAGAACCAACCCCTTGAATCGGGCCCGTAAGGGAACAGGCAGCCAGTGCAGAGAACGCAGCGCCGGTGTCATGTGCTCCTGGTGACTCGACCCCGTAAGGAGCCGGGCCGCCGCATTCTGCACCAGCTGCAGCCTCCGGACCGTCACCGGGGGCAGCCCCACGTAGAGCGCGCTATAGTTGTCCAGTCTCAAGGTAACAAAAGCATGAATTTATGTTGGCAGGTCTTCAGCAGGCAACGGGGATAGGGCTTGAGGATTGGTTAATGGGAATTTTATCCAGTTTATTCATTTTTATGGGTTTTGTAGAATTTACATATTGTAAATTGTCCTGAGACTTCGGGGAATGGAAGACTGAAACTCTAAACAAACAAACAAACCAGTCAATAGGAGAAAGGCAAGACTGTGCCACTTAGGAACTGGTAGCTGGGCCCAAGGCATTATCTTGCTATGACATATTCATCCATCCATTCATCCATCCTGAAAACAAATATCCAACATGGGAAAGTCTGCTCTAGAGCGGGTAAAGATGAATTGTCCTCTATGGTCAACGAGGATCAGAGGAGAGATTATGGCTCTGAGTGCAAACTGGTAGATTTAGTTAAATATTAGGAAAGATTGTGTAATGGATGGAACAGGCACGCGGGAGAAGGGGTTCTCATGGGAGGCTGTTGAGTCCCCAGCAACAGAAGTTTGAAAAATTAGACTGGATAAGCCTCTGTCAGGCAGGGCCAACTTTACCACACGGTGGTGACCTCAAATGGCCGCTTGGGTCCTGCTCTTTCTGGGGGCCCTGCGGTGGCCCCGGTTTTCACCACAGCAAGGCGTTGGGGCCCTCCTTGCTCCCAGTGTGGCCCCAAACATGGCCACCCGCGGACGGCTCCTACAAGGGGTGGGGCTGGCAAGGACCCCACATTCTATTGCCAGCTTGGGCTTGGCAAATGCTAAGGCCAGCCATGCTGTCAGGAACGGGGAACGGTTAACGTAATTAACCCCACCTTGGTCTGCTGCGGTGGACTAGACAGACTATGGAGGGCCAGACCAGTTATGAATAGAACCGCAGCCTCCCCTCCGAGACCCTTTGATCTGGCCTTCATAAGATCGTGGAATGATTGATAGGGCTGAGAGGGACCTTGGGGGTCATCTGAGCCAATCCCCTGTTCCAGTGCAGTCTACCTGACCTATGGCATCACAGACAGATGCTTGTCCAAACGGTGTTTGAAATACCCCAATGAAGGAGATTCTACAACCCCCCTGGGTGACCGATTCCACTGCTCATCTCTTCTTAGGAACGTAAGACAGGCCGGACCAGGTCCGACCAAGGGTCCATCGATCCCAGCATCCTGTCTCCGACAGTGGCGACTCTCGGTCGCTTGGAAGAAGTATCCAACAAATCACTCCCAGATCCCGACAGTCCAAGCTTCCTTCCCTCAACCTACTTGGCGTAGAGCCATTCATGGACCCAGCCTCCAAAAATATATCCAGTCCTTCTTAGAGTTAGGCCATTCTTTCTAATATTGAACCCATGTTTCCCAGGTTGCAATTTAAGCCTACGCCCTCTTGTCATAGCTTCTGTGATGTCTTCTCCATCTTTTCCGTGGCAAGCTTTTCGATATTTGAACACGGCTCCCACGTTTCCCCTTTCTCTGCCTTCTTTTATCCAGGCTAAACGTTGCTGCTTTGTCCAGCCTTTGAGATGGGGAGCCCAAACCCGCAAGGCGCCGAGTAACCAACACGACAGGCATTGGCAGTGCTCGGCATATTGGAAGGAACCCCTTGCGTCAGGCTAGGGCTCTAGCGGCTGGACCATCCCCCGTTGGGCAGCTGGAGACGAAAGCTCGGACTGAGAGCAGCTTGGGGCGCAGCTGGTCTGTGCGGTCATCCAGACACAGGGCATTTTCAGACAAGACGCTCCCCACCCACTCTACATGTTCCAGGGTACCCACAGGGCAACCCTGCAGCCCTGCAGCATGGACAGTGGGGGGAGAGTGTTTTATCTGAAAATGCCCACAGATACAGTGGCACAGTGGCATGACAGCCCTGCTCGAGAACCACTGCTGGCCTCAAGGCAAGCCTGCCACTCCCACCCCCCTCCTCTCAACCCCCTGGGTTTCAGTCTCCAGCAGCAGCCACAAACTCCTAAAGCAGATGTGGCTGTCCCTTTAACTGGCCGGGAAAGTCCGGCTTACATGGCTCTGGCCCCTCATCGTGTCCTACTTTGACTCCCCGGAGGAATTAGGCACAGTGCCAACATGTGATCCACCTCTCTCGGGGATTAAGCTCTCTTTGCAAACTCGCATTTACCTTATTTACTGCGAGCCGGACTCTGCTTGCCAAGCCACAGATAGAAAAAACAACAACCCACCAACAACCCCTAGTCAACCCAGGGCCGGTCACGTAGCAAACGTTCCAGCAGGAGCCGTGGAAGCCGACAGCTGGGAGGCCAGGCGAACAAAGGGGAGATGAAGCAACTGGCCTGGGGTGGCACAGTAAGTCTGTGTCAAAGCAAAGCACACAACTTTGATCTCCTGAATGGCAAATTCGGTTCCTATCCCCTGGACCCTCCTCCTAAAAACAGACAGTCCTTCACACTTTGATTGACCTGCATCTCTGGATACAGGGGGGCTATTAAGTCTAGAAACAGCCCTGGCCGAGGCGGCAGTTCAGCTGCCAGTCCCCACCCTCCCCTCAGAAGAGTGGAGTTTGTATTTGCGGATGTTCCTTGCATTTGTGGATAGCTATCTGAATATCCAAATCAAGGGGCCGATCCCAAGCCCCGTGGATCCCGCGCGTGCTCGTGTGTGCCATGTCCGCAATGTGCCCGCAATAGAGAGCCGTGTGGTTTGTGTGCAGGCTCTGCGGGGCTTGGGATCGGCCTCACCATCTGTAACCAAAATGGATATGTAAATAGCCATTTTTAAAGGTTGCCTGGTTATTTGGAATTTCAGGGATTGGTGGGGTGATTATTAAATGCTTCATGCTGGTGAATGTGTATGCTCAATAGCACTAATTGTACCCAAATCACTGAAACCAATTTTCAAAGAGTCCCTGCTCCAGGCCCCCACCCCTGCCATCATCCAGGTAACCTGCCTATCCTCCTGCGGGCGACTGCCCAGCTCTCCGAATGGGGAGATGTCAAATGCAGCCCCCTGAATAGTCAAATGACTGGGCTGGAATTTAATGATCCAGCCTCATTTAATTATCAGATGAGGAAACGTCTCCGCCCCCCACCTTAAATAAGCAGCCATACAGCTTTAAGATACTTCTGCACTTCCCCAAAGATATCGGGTTTTTGCTCCAACGCCAATGACGCTTTCTTTATTTTACCGATTAGGGGGGAGAGGTTGGGGGAGGATTAGCTCTGCTTTGTTAAGAGGAGATGGCCCAGAAATTAATAGTCTCTCTGTTCCCAAAGGGAGAGGCTGTTCCAGGAGAGGCGGCTTCCTTCAGCCAGTTGACCCTGCTGGTTCCTCCGGAGCTGAGCTCTGAACTGCAAGATGTGACTCATGTCAGGTTGGGTTCACTGCCGATGGACCCCCAAGCAGAGGGGAAGAGGACAGGCTGATTCCTTAACCTAGGGATGCGCCAGGCACTGAATTGGGGGAGCGGGGGGTGTCATGGAATTGGGGTCTCAGTGCCCCACTTTAGGCTGTTGTGACTCAGTTTCCCTGGCTTGCAGATCTCACTGGATCAGCTCTCTCTCTAGAACTGATTGAGCCTGCAAGAGGGAGACCTGTAGTCTACCTGTAGCCCAGTGTCTCCTTATGACAGGGGGCGAATCCAGCTGTCGTCCCAAAGCAAAGTGTGTTCTCGTTCCGACCGCCCCTGCAAGGCAGCTCTTTAATTATGGGACACGTCAGCCAGGGCTCCCAGGAGCACATCACAGCAGATAAGGAGAGATATTCCTGGAGTCAGATAACTAGACCATACGGTCTGAGGCGAGTGTTTTAAGCCATTATGTAAGTAATACATTTTTCAAGAGCAGGAGAGAGGGGGGAGCAGAACCCAGCTGAAGCAGAGAAACCAGAACTTGAGTTCAACAAAGGTTCCTTGGCAAACGCCCCAAACTTTCCCGGCAGACTCCACAGCCAAAGATCTGCCTTCTTCTTCCTTCAGGAGCTCTGGAAAGAGAGACGCAGATGGCTTCTGGCCAGATCTTTTTGGCAAGCAGCTCCTCCTTTAATTCCATCATTACGAACAAGCCAACAGCACTGGGAATGAAACCCGAGGGGCTTGTGCTACAGGTTACATTCCAGGGATGCAAAGCTCTGTGGGCCTCAGCCAGGAAAGTTTGATGGTAATAATGACCCAGCTGTGGCGTCCAAGAGAGAAAAGAATAAGCCACCAGCTTGGGAGCTGCTTTGTGTCGTCTCTTCTTTGCGGGATGGGATTTTAGGCCTCTGGGGACATGGCTACTGAGGAGTTCATTGACAGAGCTGTGACTGAATCCAGCCTATTGGGTGATGTCCGCCATCTTGGCTGACGCACAACAGATTGGTCCAGCAGCCTCCTTGGGGAAGTCGGGAGTCAGCCGGCACAGTCCCTGAGGTAAAACAACTTTCCATTGGGGAAGGACCTGGAAGAGAGGCCTGCTTCTGGAACCGTGAGTGGACTTCACCCAGGACCGTCTGCACGGGCGGACTGTACGCTAGCCACTTCCTCATGATGGCAAGAGGGTCCAACGGGTCTTGCCACTCTCTGAGTAGAGAGCATATGCTTGGCTTCTGAGAGCCATTCCCTTGGCCAGGCTAGGGAAGATGGTGGTTTGAGAAGCAAAATGGTTACTGTTTTGAGTGAAGGCAAAAAAAAGAAAAAAAGGAAGTGGACTGAGAGTTGTAGACAATGGGCTCAATCCCGTGGTCCATGGATCCCATGTGGAAGCTGTGCGCGCGTGCATGAGCACAGTTCCCGCGCGGCACAATGGGCCGGCAACGGGGACGCACGTGGTTTCCATGTATGCAGGTCCACGTGGGCTCTGTGGGCTATGAGCCCTATGGTTGTGATCCCCCAACAACTTACTCCAGAGAAGCCAGCTTCAATGGGGCTTCTCTGGAGTAAGTGGCTGGTGGATGCACGGTGTGATGCACGGTGATTCAGTCTCTTGAAGAGAGCCCCTAACCCTAAACAGCTCATTTTTAAATTCTGGGAATGTTGTTTTTAATGAATTTTATTATATGTTTTCAAATGTTGCTAGCCGCCCCGAGATGCTTGCATCAGGAGGGGACGGCATACAAATATTATTATAAATAAATAAATTAAATAAACGTTACTCCTTCTCGCTCTTTCTTGCTGCGGATACAGAGAGGGGACGACATAATCTTATTTCCCCTCCAACTCTCCCTAATGAAGCCACATTTAGTTGCAGGAAATTCCTCACCGCTCGCATCCTGATGGAGTCACAGCGAATCCCTAGGCACCGGCCCCCGCAAGACGGCAATGATTCAGATGTGTGTCACGTGCACACGCAACCACTGAAGGGTTAAAGTAGACTCTGTCTGGCGTGAGGGACCTTGCCAAGGTCTTACCGGACAGGGATTATTGGAGGAGCGTTCCATAAGGAAATCAGACTATTTATAGATGATAAAAAAGCTCTAGGAAGCCAAGAACATTTTTTGAAAAGTCACTTTCCTGCAGCTCACACAGCAGATTGGTTCTGTGTGGAGAAACCAGCTTTTCCTGGGAGCAGACGTCCCCGCGAGTGTGTAACGGCAACGACGCGAGGCGGGGAGGGAGCTCCCACGCGGCAGCAGGTTTCTATATTTGTCATTTAAAGCTGGAAATTCTAAATAGGAAGTGATTCGAGCAGAAGCAGAAAGCACCTTGGTGCCGGCGCGGGTTCCCAGCCTTGCGTTAAGGGATCTGAGGTACACGACAGCTGGGCTGCCCACGTCTAGTGCGGTGCCCAACGGATCCGGAGACATTTGTTCTACATCCCAGACTTGCTGCTGAAAGGACAATATTCTTCCCCTTCCAGTGTCTCTGCTTCCCCTGACACTCTCTGTCTTGCCTGTTTAGGCTGGAAGTGGTTTGGGGAAGGGGCCATAAGTGTAAAACCCAGGGAGGACAGAGGGGATACATCCACCCTTTGAGGCCACGTCCTGACGAACGGGGGGTAAACTGAAGCAACTCCCTCAACTTAATGAAATCTGAAGTAACTACTCCACTTCGGCAGCGTTCAGATGAACAATGTAAACTGAACTAGTAGTGTGGCAATCTCTGAAGCAACCACTGCACTTTGGCAGTGTTTAGACGAACAGTGTAAACGAGGGGTGAAACGAGCAGTGAAAATTCTTGCCTGCGAGAAATTTCGCCATCTCGGGAACCGGGATCGATTTCTCAACTATTTCTGGATTCCCGATTCTCGCAATACTGTGAGATACCATCCTGATTTACTGACATTCTGCTTACCATTTGCGGCATACCGTTCATTTGCCACTTACCGTGGTGCCGAGGGGACCGTTTCCCTTCCAGGCTCATAGTTTCCACATTTCTGAGCCAATCACTGTGTGAATAGCCCACCCCTTAACCTCCCCCCAGTGCCTCTTAACCTCCATCCCAGTGCCTCCAAGCAGAATTGTTGTACTATGTTGTCCCCTTTGCTCTGACCAATCTGCAACTGGATTGCAGATTAGTAAGGGAAGCTGTGTACCAGCCAATCAATGACAAGGAAGTACAGGGAGAATGGAGTGCAGAGAAGACAGAAGAAATGCGGGACTGAATTAGTATTACCCCTTGGGATTTGAAATTGATGTCAAAGCGGCAAACAGGATCTCGATAAGCAAATTATCAGTAAATCGGGAAATAAAACGTTGATTGAGACATTACCGAGTACTGAAAGGTTCTCGATTTGATCGGTATTGGGAACTGGATTTCGATGGGAATTCCAGTTTTTGCAAAATCTCGTTTCAGCCCAAGTTTAAACTGAAGTGGCACTGAGGCACTCTCCCCCTAGCTGAGCTATAATGATTTATTTATTTTAAATTTTATCCTGCCCTATCCCAAGGACTGAGGATGAGTTACAACCCTTTAAAAATACATTTGAAAGTACACAATAAAGCCAATTAATACCCACCCACCCCAAATTCCCCAGAGACCCTATCCCCACCTGCCAAACACCAGTCCAAACAGAAAAGTCTTACGTTGTCTTTGGAATGATCACTGAACCGTGGTGGCCCCCCTCATGCTGATAAGTGTTCACACAAACGTACTCCTGATGTTTCACACAAGCAAGGTAAAATGCACACTGCAAGAACAGACAGGGGAACACATGGAGTCAACACACCCTCAGAACAACAAAGAGTGTATGTGTGTGTGTGTGTGTGTGTGTGTGTGATGGGGGGATAGAACCACAAAGTCCTGCCCCCAAATGCAAAGGTGATTGGATGCAGAGTTCTGGTTTGACCCACTAGAGGGGCCAACCCAGCTGCAACGTTTGGTCCTGATCTGAACTTCCCTGAGGTTTGTGTGTGCTGGGATTATGGGCACCAGTTATCCATGTGAAAAACGCAGTAACTGTAAACGCCACGGGATTCATGGCGGCTTGAAAGCAGGGGCTTTTCTGGGCAGAGGGTGGGTTACAGGCTACTGAAACAGCAATGCAGCTGATGAGTCCAGTTTGCAAAAGAACGGATGAAACATAGAAACAAGTTCTTGTGTGAGCAGCTCGGATTCTGGCCCGGAGGGGTGATTAGGAAACAGTCTCTCTAAGAGCTTTACGCGCGCTCCCCAGTTACCGCAGAGTGCGAGAGAAGCAGGGAAGGGACTCAAGGGAGGCTGTGATTGTGGTTGGCGAGAGGTCGTCCTGAAGGTCAGAAGGGCATTCTGGACAATGGGACTGGGGAACAGAGAGAGAGAGACGAGAGGTTGGGAGGGAGGGCATGGGGTAACCCCCTGCAGAGTGGGAGAGCGAGCTGTCTGAAGGGGCTGGCTGGTCACTGGGGGCCCGTGTGTGTGTGTGCGTGTGTGTGTGTGTGAGTGTGTGTATGTGTGTGTCAGTGTCGGGGTTTGAAGTGCTGAGCCGCCTTCGGAGAATGAGCATTTCCACTCATTGCAAATCTACAGGAGGATTTCCCTTCCCTTGCCCTAAGAATCCTCCATTTGTTCTTTACACAAAACGTTTCCCTAATAAAGGGTCTGATCCTGCTGGGTCAAAATCCATTACACCAGTGCTCCAGAGTCTGCACTGGCTGCCAACAACTTTCTGGACACAACTCAAGGGGCTGGTTTGGACCTATAAATCCCTAAACAACCTGAGCCCCAAATACCTGAAAGATGCCTTTCCCCCCCCCCATGTCCCACTGCAGCCAGGACGGAGCGTCCTCTTGCAGGCATGATCTCCCCGCCATGCTTCCACAAGAAGGGCGTGCAAAGAGGACTTCTCGGTGGCTGCCCCGCAATTATGAAACTCCCTGCCCTTGGAGATTCATCTAATCCTGAGCCTGTTCATCTTCTGGAAGAGATGCAAGACCTTGGCCAGGCATTCGGCAGGCAGGGATAGAGGTTGGGTGGGAGTGAGCAGGGGGAGTTTTGGGAGTTGGATTGGGATGGGGTTCAACTTCATGGTGCTCTGGGCAATGTCATCATGAGGAACAGCATGAACACACATTTCTGTTGCTCTGTGTTTATGGGTTCTTCTGCCCAACAGGGTGAGCCCATCAGGTGGCAGCATAAAGAGGTGATGCCTGAGTGGAGCTCCCTGCTGCAAGGCAATCCTCCCTGCTGGTGAAACTGACCAAGCATCTGCTCTACTGGTGAAACTGACCAGGCAAAGCTCCCTGCTGCAAGGTACTCCTCCTCCCTGGTGAAACTAACCAGACAAAGCTCCCAACTGCAAAGCAATCCTCCACATGGGGAACCTAAATAGGTAACGCTCCCAACTGCAAAGCAATCCTCCACATGGGGAACCTAAATAGGTAAAGCTCCCAACTGCAAAGCAATCCTCCCCGCTGCTGAAACTAACCAAACAAATCTCCCCGCTGCAAGGAAATCCTCCCTATGGGGAACCTAACCAGGCAAAGCTCCCTGCTGCAAGACAATTCTCCCCACTGGAGAAATTGACCAGTCAAAGCTCCCTGCTGCAAGACAATTCTCCCCGCTGGAGAAATTGACACAAACAAAGACCCTTGCTGAAACTGACAAGACCAGTGAAGAGAAGTTAAATTCTCTAGTGGGTTTCCAGCTGCCCTGTGGGTCTGCTGAGGAGTTCTGCAGATTTCTTCTGGAAAATCTGCTTCCAAATCCCCATATTTCCTGCCAGTTTATGGAACCAAAGGGGATGCTTGTCTCTGTGTTAGGCAGCTGGATCAGTGGAAAGCATTATGGTGTAGAGACTCCCACGGATTGCTACTTGGCAACTGAGCGTGTCAGAGAAGAGCATGCAATGAGGGGTCCCTAGAATCAGTGGCCTCCCCCAGAGCAGCTCTGGCTCCAGTTACGACAGGACTCCTCAATCCTGTCTGGCAGCCCTTGGGATTAGCTGCATGTCACTGCTGCTGCGGTGAAAGTAACTCCAGCTTCACGCTGCCCGGAGCCAAATAGAAATAGATACAATAAAAATAATGTAACGTGAATCCTTTGTGTTCGGTAATTGAGAGCTGTGGCTGCATTAGCCTACAAGTGCCCAGGCAGCTAGAGCAGGGGCAAGTGGCAGGCGTAACCAGAGCAAAGCAGTGGGGTGGTTTGGTCAGCAGAAAAGTGACTTGAATGACCTCAGTTCTAATCCTGCTGTATAATCTTGGGCAAGTCACTTCCCCTCTCTTTGCCTCTGCTTCTCCTCCCCTGCTTCATCTACTTAGGCTACATTCAGACGGACAGTTAATTCAATGTAGTTGGGCCTTCAGTGTTACTCCTGAAGTGTTCACACAGAGCCATAAGGCAATCCTTCCTGCTGGTGAAACTGACCCGGCATGGGCCCCACTGGTGAAACTGACCAGACAAAGCTCCCTGCTGCAAGGCAATCCTTCCGCTGGTGAAGCTAACCAGGCAAAACTCCCTGCTGCAAGGCTATCCTACCTGCTTGTGAAACTGACTAGGCAAAGTTCCCTGCATGCTGCAAGGCAATCCTTGCTATTCAGGAGTAAGAAGAGAAGTATGGATTCTGAAAAAATGAAGAACACATGCTTCCCTTTGGTTTGTATTTTGAACTCACTGTTCATGTGAACACTTATCACTGGGGAGCACAGCGACCTCGGTTCAGTGAGCATTACATCCCAGCAAGGGGGGAAATTGACCCATGCTACATCAATTTACATTGTTCATCTGAGCACAACCCAAGTGGAGTAGTTACTTCGGCTTAATTAAACCAAAGTAGCTACGTTGGTTTACACTGTTCGTCCGAATGCTACTGAAGTGGAGGAGTTCTTTTGGTTTAAGTAAATTGAAGTAGTGGGTGGCTTCCGTTCACCTCTGTTTATTGGAATGTGACTCTCAGACTGGGGCAGAGACTGTTTTCTCACTGTGTGTCTGTGGAGGAACCAGCAAACAGGGCTGTGGTCCCAGCTCGCGGTCTCTTGGTGCTACCAGAACACAAATAATCAATATCGGTCCCTCTCTTCTAGGGCTGAAAGTCGGTATTCTGAATCACTCCGTTTTTACAGAATATGCTGGTACTCCACTTGGTGTTACTGAGTACTGAGTAACCGAGGAATCGGCCCGGTACTCTGTATAGTACTCGGTACTTGGCAACTCCTCAGTTGAGCAAAGGGGGAAGAGGGAAGAGGCCAGGGAAGGGGGCATCAGGGGGGGAGGGAAGGGGAGAGGGGGAATGGTCAGGAAGGGGAGCCAGGGGCATATACCCCCTTATAGGGGCTTTTCCTGACCCTATATAAGGGGACTTGGTACTGGGGAAGATACAGAGTATTTTACTGAGTACAAGTATTCGGTTGCGTCACGGAGAACCGGCCGAACACTTGGGCCCAATCCTCAGAAACTTGGAAATACTCACAAATATTTTTTTTCTGTTACTGTTTGGTTCAGGCCCATCTCTATTCAGAGCTCAGCTGGATTCCTACGAATGGTCAAAGGATCAAGCCCACTAAACTCCCTCGCCAGCTATCGGCCTGTCTCTAACCTGCCCTTTTTAGGGAAGGTTATTGAATGGGTGGTGGCTCAGCAGCTTCAGGGGCATCTGGACCAGATCGTTTTTCTTGATCCCTCACAGTCCGGCTTTCATCTGGGTTACGGCACTGAGGCTGCACTCGTGACCTTGGTTGATGACCTCTGCCTTGAGTTGGATTGAGGTCAGTCGACCTTGTTGATCCTGTTAGCTCTGTCGGCTGCATTTGACATGGTTGATCTTGAGATGTTGGTGGCCCACTTGTGGGACCAGGCAGGGGTGGGTGGAGCTGTTCTGTCTGGGAGGACTCAGCGGGGGGTGCTGGGGATCTGTTTCTCATCTCCCTGGAGTCTCATGAGTGGAGTACCGGAAGGTTCAATTCTGTCCCCTCTCCTATTCAACGTGCATATGCAGCCATCGGGTGAGGTGGTGAGAGGGTTTGATGTTCGGTGTCATCAGTATGTTTATGACACCCAACTGTACCTCTCTTTTTCAGCTGACCCAGGCCCTGCAATCTTGGTGCTTGCTCTGTGTCTGGCGGCCGTGGGGGACTGGATGCGTGAGAGCCGTCTGAAGTTTAATCCTGACAAGACGGAGGTGATGCTGGTGGGTGCGGCTAGGGAGTTGGTGGCTCCCATCATTGATGGGGTCCACCCTGCACTGGCCCCTCAGGTTCGGAGTCTGGGGGTGCTCCTCAACGCGCAGCTCTGCCTGGATGCCCGGTGGCGGCTGTGGCGAGGAGCGCCTTTGGTCAATTACATTTGATACGGCAGCTTCGGTCATATACTTTGGTCTCCAACCTGGCCACCATCATCCATGCTTTCATCACCTCAAGACTGGACTATTGTAACACGCTCTACGTGGGGCTACCCCGGTGATGGTTCGGAGACTGCAGCCGGTGCAGAGAGCGGCGGCCCATCTCCTTACGGGGACAGGTCGCCGAGAGCACATTACACCAGTGCTCTGTCCTGGCTGCCTATAAACTTTTGGGCCCAATTGAAGGTATTGATTGTAACCCATAAAGCCCATAATGGTCTGGGCCTGACTTGCCTGCGGGACCACCTCATTCCCCGGATTCTGGATCGGCCCCTGCAGTCAACTGGGGCCGCCCTTCTCGAGGTCCCCTGGGTGACCACAATGGGGAGGGGATTCTCGGTGGCCGCTCCGAGGCTGTGGAACTCCTTTCCGGTTGAGAGTTGTCTGTCCCCGGACTTTCCCTCCTTCCAATACAATGTAATGTAATGTATTTATTTAAAAAATCACTATCCCGCCCCCTCCTGCCAAGGCAGCTTGGGGCGGCGTATAATGTAAAACAACAATATAAAATACAAAGTATAAGCATAAAATTGAATAAAACAGCAATACTTCCCCACGGATCATCATACCCCCCCATACCCAACACCACCCCTACCCCATCCCATCTCCCTCACCAAACATCTGGCAGAACAACTAGGTTTTACATTGACACCTAAAGGAGAGAAGGTCCTGGGCCAAATGAGCCTCTGCCGGGAGGAAGTTCCACAACCGAGCTGCGGCGACCGAGAACGCCCTCTCCAGTGTGGTCCCCCGCCAAACACGGGGGATCTCCAAAAGGGTGCCCCGACCAACCGCAGCAGCCATTCCAGAACCTGGGGAGTGAGGCGGTCATGCAGGTAGGTGACGGCCCATAGCGTGTAGGGCTTTATAGGTCAGCAGCAACTCCTTGAATCAGGCCCGGAAGGCTATAGGCAGCCAGTGTAGAGAACGGAGCACCGGTGTTATGTGTTCTCGGAGGCCTGTCCCCGTCAGGAGCTGGGCTGCCACATTCTGCACCAGTTGCTGCCTCCGGACTGTCACCCTGGATAGCCCCATGTAGAGTGTGCTACAGGAATCAAGCCTCGAGGTGATGAAGGCGTGGATGACAGCGGCAAGGTCGCAGTCTGAGAGATATGGCCGTAGCTGCCGTACCAAACGTAATTTAGTCAATGCACTCCTTGCCACAGCTGCCACCTGATCATCCATGTGGAGCTGGGAATTGAGGAGTATCCCCAAACTGCAAACCTGAGGCACCAAGGCAGGGTGCACCCCATCAATGAGAGGGGCCTCCACTCCTTCGGCCCTCCCCACCAGCATCACCTCCGTCTTGTCGGGATTCAGTTGCAGGCGGCTCGCCCTCCTCCAGTAATGACAAAGGCGGTTCCACCAAGCTTTTGGTGAGGGCGATGGGTAGTGGGTGGGGGGGTAGGGTTAGGGGAGTGGGAGGTTTCAGCTCTACTGATATTTAAGGGGTTCATGTTGTTTTAGTTGCTGCGATGTTTTATATTTTTATATTTATGTGTACATTTTTTATGTTAGCCGCCCTGAGCTTCCTGAGGCAGGATGGAGGCAGGGAACAAATGGTAAAACTAACAAACAAACAAACAAATAAATAATAAACTGGGTCTCAAGGGCCCAATGGAATTTTGATAGAATCATAAGACTGGAAGAGACCTCAAATCATCTAGTCCAACCCCCTGCTCCAAGACGGGATGCCCTTTATCTACAGCAGGGATGGGGAACCTCAGGCCCAGGGGCCAAATATGACCCACAGCTAATTCTTATTTTGCCCCTTTCCAGTGCCTGGATCTGGCCCCCGGATGCAGTTCCTACCCCCAATGCACTGAGAGACTGAGCTCAGGGGAAGGGAGCAGAGAGGAGGGCGTGTACACAAGGAGGGGGGAGAGAACCAGGATCTGGAGGATCCTCCTTTTCCTGAGTGCCCCACCCCCCTCGCCGCCTCCCAACTTCTACGTGGCCCCAGAGCGTGTCCTAATTTTCAAAGTGCCCCCCGCAGGAGAAAAATGGATCTTGACCCCGGAACTACAGCATCGCGGACAGATGCTTGTCCAGATGGTTTTTGAACATTTCCAAGGAGATTCCACCAACTCCAGTGGCAACTGTCCAACTGTTCCTACTCTTAGGAGGTTCCCCCCCGCTCCCCAATAAGTCCATTCTGGGACTGATGCAGGAAGGACAGAGTGAATTCCTGGGTTGTGCAGTGGATCATCCTAGTGCAGTTATTCTCAATCGCTGGTCCCCTGCCTGGAATTGGCCTTTGGCTGGGTTTCTGCTGCTCTGCATTCAGAGTGAACCTGGAATGGTTTCTCAGCTTTGGCCTTACCTGTGCGCTCCCTCCTGAAGCCTCTTATTGGTTCCCATCTCCTCCAATGGGAGGGCAGCTGGAAGCAGGAAGTTACTTCCTCCTAGTGCTCTGGCCAATCAGGGCCCTGGAGCAGGACGTAGAGCAGCTTGATCTTCCTAACTAACCACAGCCCCGGGGGCAGGGCAGGCCTTCACCGCACTGCTACTGGCATGCAGAGGAGAGGATTTTGTAATGGTCCTTCTCTCCCACCTAGAGTCCATGACGATTTACAAAGACTTAGCTGGGTCCCTTAGTGGAACAGGTTGGGAGATTGCTGGGCTGGGGGAGATGGTCTCCTGACCTGTAACTCTGAGTCTCTGCTACCCAGAGAATGTCTGTAATTTTCCAGCCCCGAAGCCCCAGGTGATGAGGATGCCTCTGGCTCCCACTGCAGCTAGTTCCCTTCCAGCAAGTTCTTGGCTTGCTGAGGGTCAGGAAGGGGAAGCTGGCAGCAGCCAGGCCAGCAGCCTGTACTCAGTTTGCTCCAGCGCTGCAAGGCGTGACGGCTTGGCGAGAACATCCCAGCTGCACGGCTGCCGAAAATTTCCACTTCCAGGTAAACAGATGAGGTAAACGGCCCTCATTTCCTCCCTAACCACCAACCTGATGGACAAACACTCCATTGAGTGCCCCCCCCTCCCCCCCGCCCCTAGCTCACAAGCACTCAGTGTTTGTGGATGGGCTCACCTCGCGGATGCCGTTGCGAGAAATGCTTCCGATGTAGACCTATATTTGGAGAGGTGTGGGGAAAGCTGTGACCTCAGTGTGAGACCCCCACGCCCTTCCTTGGGCTCCCTGCGACCAGCCTGCTCTTACACCATCAACCAGAGAAGAAAGAGTCGCTCTGTGTTTGAAACATGCCCATGGACCTAGACCAGCATTTCAAATACCGTGACAGAGTGTCCAAGAGGCTAACAAAGGTCCTGGGTTGCAAAAACAGGTATCCCCGTCAAATGTCCGGTACTTGGATCAACTGGAAAAGTGGGTTCTTTTTGGTACCTGAACCGGTTTTCAACTGGGTACCCCAAATCCTGCCATACAGACATACTGAAATACCATTTTCAATCTGATTTTTTGACTTTTGGTCCCAGATTCTGGGAAATTTGGGAAGTATTTCAGGGGGTGGTGGTGGGGTGTTCAGGTGATTTCAGGTACTCAGAAACCAGAAACCAACATTTCCGTTTTTGAGCACTCGGATGGTGTTCAGCTATCAATTTGGATACTCAAAATGGTACCCGAAAATGTAGATATTACCTGTGGGTCCTCACCTGCCAAATGCTTGGCTATAAAGACAGGCTGGACTGTCACTAGGCGATAGCATCGGGGGCTGGGATAGTTGGGAGCTCGCCCAGCTACCAGAATGGACCGGGGAGCCAGAACGTTTGAAATGCGCTTGTAGCAAGAGATATCACCCTCCTCCCCCAGTATTTCCCCGTCACTGCATCTTCAGTGCTGTGCTGCTGTAAGGACACCCTCCCTCCCACTCTCCCCCGTCGAACCCCCAGGGGATGCAATCGGAAGACTGGATGTGTGGTGACCGCTGCGGCCTCACGCCGGACTGAGAACAAAGCAAGCCTTGCTCAACCTGGCTATTAATCACATCCCTTTCCCAAAAGGGCTCCTCTGCCCTGTGCGGAGCCACCCCTCTTTAACTCATTAATGCTCCGAAAGGGCTTTGAAGATGAAACACGCTACGCGCACACTAATAGTTAGTAATAAGAAGCATTCCCCACTCCTGCTTGAAGTCTCCCTGAGGCATCTTCCCAGGGGAAGGTAGAGTTGTCGGTCTGTGGGTCAGGGTGGTGACCTGCAAGCCACGACTCCCGGGCTCTGTTGTACGCTCTGCCCCTCCATGGGCTGCATGACGTCCAACGGTATCATAGAATCATGACCTTGGACAAGCCCCTTCTCTACGTTTCCTTCTCTGGGGTGGGATGGGAGGCCATTTTCCTTTCCTCCTGGAGACTCCTGTGAGAAGACCCAACAGAAATCCCAGTCCCGTTCAGTTCTCTTTCCCTCTCATGGTCAAGTCTAGGGCTGATTTGAAACAGCCGTTGCGTTTTCACAGAACAAGTTCCACCAAAATGGAACGCTATGTGGATTCCGATCCACATAGCGGCCGTTCTGCATCTCTACACCACAGACACTGCCCTATAACAAAATGGTGGCTGACACCATTTTGGAAAAGGGCTGCACATGCGCAGAGCAGCCCAGCAGCCACTTTGCACATGCACTGTGATTTTTAATTAAAAAACAAACCACCCCCCTCCAAATACCCAGTAGAGTTGTTTATGAGCCCCACCTTAAAAAACAAAGGGGTTTTTGTAAATGAAAACTAAAATGAAAATGGTAGGAGTGCCTTCTGCATACCTCTGCGTACCTCCCCTCCCTCCACCCCTTCAAATCCCTCCTCAAAACCCACCTCTTCCTCGCCGCCTTTCCTGACGCCTGTTAGAACTTTCCTCTCAACATTTACTGTCTGCCCTCGGCGCAGACTCCTGCCTAACCGCAACCAAGTCAAGCACGTGCACCTGAGACTTCGCATCCACTTGAATGTTATTTATCCCTTGTCTTTCCCTATGTCCCCTCTCCTTGTCTCCCCCCTCCGTGTCTATTAGATTGTAAGCTGTAGGCAGGGACTGCGTCCATCTTATTCTGTAAAGCACCAGGTACACAGCTGGCGCTATACAAATGCTTATAATAATAATAATAATAATAATAATTAATACTCTTCGTTGCTGCAAACACATAGTGGCATGAACGTCTCTTCAGGCTGCTCCGTGTAGATCTGAATGGGCGATTTGGGGTGGGGTGGGGTGTCAAAACCAGCCTATTTACTCCCCTGCGATGAGGCAACTTCGCAGGTTTTCATCCCATTCATTTGTTCCCGTTCAGGAATGGCCACTGGTAGGTAGGTACCTTAGTATTTTCTGGTGCTTTGGGTCCATGTCGGCATTTGGCGCGTTGGCGGCGGGTGGCACGTGCCGTACACCTAGACGCGGCTTGCACAGCCTCCTTCCCCTCCCACCTCTCATCCCACCTGACTGGAAGAAGAACACCGGGAGGCAAAAAAAGGGCATGGGGGATGGGAGCTGGGAAAGCGACGATACCAGGAAACGTAAAGTACTGGAAAATTGCAGAACTTGGGGAAAAAAACAACCCCAAACCCCCATCCTGAAACGTGTCTCAGATGTGAAAATTCTAGCCAACATTCAGCAACGTTCCCTAAATAATGGGATTTCCCATTGATTTGTAACATCTGTTTTCGATTCTGCACGACGCATTCAGGATGTCACTACATTCAACATGCATTGGATTGACACATGTTTACTGTTATGTTTGGTAACATCTTTCAACATCCAACATTTGGTAACATCTCCAACACCCCACCCCACCCCGTCTCTCAGATTGTAAGTCCTAGGGCAGGGACCGTGTCTATTCAATTACATTGTAAAGCACCAGGTACATTGCTGGCGATATATAAATGCTTGCTAATAATAATAATAATAATAATAATAATAATAATAAATAACTGGAAGTTCTCTGGGGAAGTGACTGTCTGTATCTTATGCACAACGGTGCCCCAAGCCCTTCCCTCCTGCCCCTTGAGAACTCTATGGAAGAGTCAGGATCTTCACATTTGCAAGTCTGCGACATTAGTCCCAAGCTCATCCCTATTTCTGCCTAGAGTAGTATGGGATCTTACTTCCTGAGAGCACCCAACAGCATCCAAGCCACAGTGATTCTTTATTCCTCTGTATTAGAGTTAAAATGGGTATCTAATTTTGTACCATAGATAATAACCCACATGTCCGAGTGCCATGTTGGGTATTCGATGGGCTACTCAATTACTGACTGGATACCCGGATACCTAAAAAATTGGTAAATTCTGGTATTGATTTTTCAATTTTCCAGTTACTGATTGGTAAATCGGGACCAGAAGTCGAAATTCTGGGACCAGAAATTGACATCCTGAGACATCGGGTACCCAAATTGGGTCCAAAAATTGGGTACTGATTTGTACCTGAAATTTTCGATTTCAGTGCCGGAAATTTGATGTGTATACTCGTTTTTGTGGGCAATCATTTTGGTTCTACCTGATATGTTTTCAGCAGTGATGCTACCGTTGGTGGAGCCGGGGGGCTGCTTCACATGATCCTCTGTCAGGCCTAGCAGCGATGGGTTTCCAGGGAATTCTGCCTCACAACCCCAGAAAGTCACNCCCCCCCCCCCCCCCCCCGCAGGATTTTCCGTGTAAATAAGCTGTGTTTGCAAACTCCTGGGTATTACTGCTCCTTAGCTGCCAGCTCAGCGGGGCGGTAATCTCAGCATCTGTGACACAAAAGCCACTAATTGAGCTCTGCTGAGCAGGCAGAGTTAAGGCAAAGCGGTAACTGGAGTTGTTATGGAACGGCCGGCGGAGGAGCAACGAGAACAGCCAGTCCTCCAAAAGAAACTAGGAAGCAAAAGCAAAAAGCATCTGGGACACTGGCTGACGTGCTTATTGTCTGTGGCTCGAGTGCCCTCTGCCATCCACCTCGGCTGGGCCAGGCCTCGCACTCTCCCTTGGGATTCCAGCCCTCAGCCCTTCTAAGCACCCGAGAGGACCACCTCACTGTTCTTACTTAGTTCCTATGATCTCAGGCCTCAGCCCCTCTAAGCACCGTGGAGGACCAGCTCACTGCTCCCTCTCTCTATGATATCAGGCCTTATCCCCTCTAGGCACTGAGTCTGGAGGACAAACTCACTGCTTCCTGTGCCTGATATCTTAGGTCTCAGCCCTTCTAGGCACCCAGAGGACCAGCTCGCTGCTCCCGGGCCCTATGATCTCAGGTCTCAGCCCCTCTAGGCACCATGGAGGACCAGCTCACTGCTCCTGAGTCCTATCATCTCAGGCCTCAGCCCTTCTAGGCACTCTAGAGGATCAGCTCCCTGCTCCCTGCCGTACAATCTCAAGTTTCATCCCTTCTAGGAAGCCTGGGGGGGATCAGCTCACTGTTCAGAATATTGCTCCTGTTCTAACGCTGCTTCTAGTTGGCTAAGCTCGATCTCACAAGACAAGAATATAGAATGAACTCAAAAGGTTCATAATTTAACCTGATATGTTTGTATGCATTTATTTCTGCCCAGCCCCTTCCTTATTCCTACAGAGCCCCATGGAGGAGTCCCCATCTATCCAGGCTGGGGGGGATCAGCAGGGCTTGCACAGTCAGGCTGTGACTCCTCCTCTCTCCTTCCTGCTCCCCCTCCACTTAGTCCTGCCCCGGAGCTCTGCGTACACATGAATCTCGCCCTCTCACCTTGGGAGGTTATCAGGAGCAGACATCCAGGGAAGCGAGCATGATTGCCTGGCATGAACGTCATTCTTTCCCTTGGTAGCTGGGGTCAGGCCTGTCCTATCAGAGGAAGCAGGACTGAATTGTCTGGAAGGAAGCACTTGGGATCGCTGCCCTAGAGGCTTAAAGAATCATAGAGTTGGAAGCTCCTCGAGGGTCATCTAGTCTGACCACCTGCTTGGTCCAGGATGCGACAGCTACAACGTCCCTGACAAGTGACTGTCCAGGCTCGCTTTGAAAACCTCCAGCGACGGAGAGTCTACCACCTTCCTAGGCGGCTTGTGCCATTGTCACATGGCTCTGACCATTAGGAAGTTTTCTCTGATACTTAACCAAAGTCTACCTTCTTGTAATTCCAGTACATTATTTCTCATCTTGTCCTCTGTGGCGATGGAGGACAGTTCCTTGCCAGCTGTTTTGTGGCCAGCCCTTAGATGCTCATATTTTCATTTCATTTATTTATTTCTTCCCTTATCTCTGTTCAAAACTCTGCTGCCAGGATCATTCACCTAGCCCATTGCTTTGACCATGTGCAGCCTCTCCTCTCCTCCCTCCACTGGCTCCCTCTTCCTGAGTGCATTCTGCACAAGCTCCTCGTCTTCACCTACAAAGCCCTTCATAAACTTACTCCCCCCTACCTCTCTGCTCTGATCTCCCTCCGACCCGTGTTCGAGCCCTCCGCTCCTCTTCCATCCCCTCCCTCGCCCTCCCATGCCTCCCCTGCTCCCCCAGCTGCCTTCGTCCCTTCTTCCTCGATGCCCCGCACGACTGGAACTCCCTCCCTGCCCTCGTCCTCCTTGCCTCCACCCTCCACACCTTCAAGTCCCACCTCAAAACCCACCTCTTCAGCACCACCTTTCCTAACTCCTGCTAATCACCCCCACCCAGGATTATCCCTGACTTGTTATCTGCAAACTCCTATTTACTGTAACCAAGCCAAGAACCTATACCTGAGTTCTCGCATCCTCATGAATGTTTCATCCCTTGTCTCTCCCTCTGTTCCCCTTTCCCTGTCTCCTCTCCCTCTGTCTTTAGATTGTAAGCTCTTGGGCAGGGACCGTGTCTATTTTATTCTCTGTAAAGCACCAGGTACATTTCTGGCACTATATATAAATGCTAATAATTAATAATTAATAATTAATAATTACTTAATAAATAAAATTCAGAGCAGAAATCATGGTTCTGAAATAATGTTTGGAATTGACATGCCACAAGAGACATGTACAACCCTAGCTTTGGGCATTTATCTAACTCTATACCAGTGTTTCCTCACAGTTTTCACTCAGATGACCAATAAAACTTTTTTTAAAAATTCTGGCTTATTGAAAAGAAATCACTGGCTGTTTTCACACAGACGGCCCCACCCACCGCTGGGTGTTCTGGCGTGCATGCAATGAGGGGGCCGTGCTTGGAAACGGG
>QEPC01013865.1:749533-778501 GCA_003113815.1 Sphenodon punctatus
GGGAGCCTGCAGGGTCTCTGGTAGCGCGCCTGGGTGAGGCCTCTGCCGGGGAGCCTGCAGGGTCTCTGGTAGCGCGCCTGGGTGAGGCCTCTGCTGGGGATCCTGGAGGGTCTCTGGTAGCGCGCCTGGGTGAGGCCTCTGCCAGGGAGCCTGCAGGGTCTCTGGTAGCGCGCCTGGGTGAGGTCTCTGCCGGAGGAGCCTGCAGGGTCTCGGGTAGCGCGCCTGGGTGAGGCCTCTGCCGGGGATCCTAGAGGTGGGTCTCAGGTAGCATGCCTGGGTGAGACGCTGGAGAGCTGGATTTGAAACGCTGCTGCCATGTCAGGTTGTGACAATACTGGGCTAAGTTGGACCATTTGTCTGATTCAGTTAGGCAGCTCCTTAAGTTGAAGGATCGCCCCTGAATGATGTAGTTCTGCGGGGCTATTGACAGGCTGCATCAGGTCTCTTGGCAAGTTTTGGCAAATTGGTTTCTCCAATGGGCAGGAGATTTTCCTAACAAAGTAACATCTAACTGGTTCATTGAGAGCTCCATTGACTTGGTGGCCTCATGTCTCCACGCACACCTGTTCTTGGCCCTTGGTCAGCAAACTCTACCAGGGAAAGCTCCGTTGAATTTTAACCGAGCCCCTCTGGGTTCTTTTCATAAGGAAGGAAATGACTCTTACTCCTCCATGCGGCGTTGTGTTGTCACCTTTCCAAGCAACGAGGTGATGAACGCGGGTCCCATCGCAGCCCATTGGCAGCAGCACCTGCTCCGGAACCAATTCAGCCATATGGCTCAGAGGCTTTATCGAGGTGCGGGTAATGGGCCCTCTGTGGATTTACCGCTCAGTATCACTAACTAACCCCGTACATCGCAGCAAAGGAGCCCGGGATGGGGGTGGGTCTTGTATGTTGCGCTACTGGGAAAGAGACTCACAGATGGAGTTGCCTGAGCAACTTTTTGGGGGTGAGAGTGGGGGTCAGGATTAGAACTGAAATGATTAGCTGCCCCTATCGATATCCGCAGATATCACACTGTCGCCGGTATCCGGTCAGATGTTGTATATTATCCGGTTTAGTATCTGGCAACTATCCGGCGAAATATATTACTGGTAATCTTATTACCGTTAACTGACCACCCGTTACTGAATCATCCTTTACATTTTTAAAAACTCCCTCCCTCCGTCCTGACTGATTTGGTAACTTGGTAGATCGGGGGTGGGAAGCCTTTTCCATCTTGGGGGCCACATGGAAAGTTAGAACAAGCTCCGAGGGCCACATAGAAGTTGAGGGCAGCAGTGCTTAAGGGGTTTCCTCAAGGAAAGGAGGGCCCAGATCATGGATCTGGGCCATGGATCAATCCCCTCTCCTCCTTGTGTGCATGCCCTGAGCTCTGTCTGTTCACTCGAGATCAGGTTTTCAGTGGCTGTTGGCGGAAGGAACTGGATCCAAGGGCCAGATCCAGCCAGAACTGGAAAGGGGCGACATAACAACTTGCCACAGGCTGCATTTGGCCCCTGGGCCTGAGGTTCCCCACCCTTGTGGTAGATGATAATGGAGTCGATGGCACCTGGAACCTCGCATTCTCGTGAATGTTACACTCCTTGTCTCTCCCTCTGTTCCCTCTTCCCTCGTCTCCGCCCCCTGTCTCTCAGCTTGTAAGCCCTAGGGCAGGGACCGTGTCTATTCAATTACTTTGTAAAGCACCAAGTACATTGCTTGCGCTATATAAATGCTTGCTAATAATAATAATAAAAAACATAATAATAAATGATAACATCTGATATTCCAGTTGGGTGGTTAACCTCTGTGGTTACCAGTTAGTTACCAAATAACTACCAAGCTATACAGAATACTGGATATTGGGCACTTTCTCACATTACATGGGAGGGGGAGAAACACCAGCGATCACGACTCGTGCACTTAGTCTGCTTTCATCCTGCGAGAACCCCCGTCCTGGTAAGAGCTACATTTGGGGACCCGCTCATGCGCGGGTGTTCTCACGGCATAAAAGCAGATAGTTGGTAACTATCTGGTAACCACAGAGGTTCACCACCAAACTGGAACGCCTGATGTTATCATTTTCCATTCTCACGGGGGCTAATTCCGTGATAAAAGAGTCGCAATTGCGTTTGTCCCCCCCTCCCCCATGTAATGTGAGAAAGCGCCCATTCACCGCGTTTCAGCTCTAGTCATGATGTCTCGAAGAGGAAGAGATGAAGACAAAGTAGCTCAGATCTCTTTTATCGGACCAATCACTTTGGGGGAGAGCGCAGGCCAGCTCAGAATGAAAGTCTGAGCAAATGCAGGAGAAGTATCTGTAAGAAGGCAGTGCCTTGGGAGGGAAGTGAGCAGCAGGGGTGCCACGAGGGTGCCGTCGCCTTGGCCTTGTTGGGACCAACGGGCAACGTTTCTAAATTTTAGGGGGGACCCTTAAGGAAAAAGATCTTGGAGACCTGGAGACAGTTCTTCGAGTGGGCAGCAAATCTCAAAAAGGCAACCAGAAGGCTAGGAATGATGGGGGAAAGGAGAGAAAATATCATCCTGCTGCTATAGAAACCCTCAAGGACAGGGGACGGAATCCGTGCTCTGGACCCTCCCTGCGTCATGAGCCCTTAAGCCCCTCCGCCTCATCTCATACGTGGCCCAAGGAGCCTGTACTCATTTCCAGAGGCCCCACAGCAGGGAAAATGCCCCCCACCCCTCGCAAAGACTCAGCTTTGGAGGGCCCTGGGGCGGCCTGTCACATTCCTGCCATGGAGCCTATTCTTGAGTGCACGGCCCTCTGCCTCAGCGTGCCCCTTTGGAGCTTGAGGGCACAGGCTGGAGCCTGGAACCGGAAAGTGGCCACATCAAAATCAGCCACGGGCCAGATGTGGACCCTGGGCCAGGGGACCGTCCCTGCATTCCAAGTTGAGCTAAAGAGCGAGGCTCCATCCCTGGCTTGTAACAGACTGGATTAGTCCCAGGGTCGGATGCAATACCGGGGCTGGCCACCAAGGCAGAGTTTTAAGGAACATGTATGAAAAATACATATTGTAGGCCTTGCACGGGTGGGTGCCAAATGAAGGGCCCCGCAACATGTATTTTTCATAAGTGTTCCTTACAAATCTGCCTGGGTGGCAACCCTATGCGCACCCCGCCCCGCGGCCCCTTTAATTCCCTGAGTCAGTGGGGCCGACAGCTCTCCCGCCTCCGCTGCACTCGGTTTGTGCACACCGCCATGAACCTGGCATAGCCTCTTACCGCACTATCCCATTCCCTTTAAAACCTTGTCCATTTGCGTCCGGGGTCTCACCGGCTAGCCCCTGTGCTCGGAGCCTGGCATCGAAGTACAGAAGAACATAAGAAGGGCCATACTGGGTCAGACCAACGGTCCATGGAGCCCAGCATCCTGTCTCCGACAGTGGCCAGTCACAGGGGCCTGGGAGAAGCACCCAACAGGTCACCATGCGATCCATTCCCTGTGGGTCATCCCCAGGCTCCCGGCAATAAAGGGTTTTGTTCCCCAATCCTGTCTAGCTAATAGCTGCTAATGGAACTATCTTCCAGAAACTTGTCCAAACCTCTTTTAAACTCAGCTATACGGCTGGCCTTGACCACCTCCCCTGGCAGTAAATTCCACAACCTAATTGTACGCGAAGTGAAAAAATACTCCATGCGGTGGGTGCGGATGCCTATGCGTGCGGCTCAAGCACACCCCGCGCAGAGCCCCACTTGGGGGATTGTGGTGCACGTCTGCTCATGCATAAGCCACGCGTGCGGGGGGTCGGGGACCGCGCGCGATATCGCTTCCCCTCTGGAAACTAGGCTCTCTTAGTTCAGGTGCTTCCATGGAACCAGTTGTGTTTAGATCGCTACTACATCTGTGCTGCCTCCTGGGCTGGGCTAAGTTGCCGGGCAGCTTAACTTTCACTCTTGGGCCCCCATTCAGTGAAGCACATGCTTAAAACTCAGCCTAGGCTTAAGCGTTTTCCCACATCAGGGCCTCTGGGAACAGTCCAATGCCATCAAAGTCTATGAGACCTGGTCCAGTACACAGGATTCATTATTTATATAGCGCTACCAATGTGCCTGGCGCTGAACAGTTGTGATTGGAGGCAGACCCCTGTCCCAGGGGGTTTGCAATCTAGACTGGATAAAGAGGAGGGCACCTAGGGAGACATTCACCCGGAAACGCTGCAGTTGCACGTGCTCAATGTAGTTACAAGCAGCGTTGTGCATTTGGGTTTCGGGATAACACAAACAAACACAAATCCCCCTTTGGCTTTTGTATTCGAAACACAAATATGAGGCTGTGTATTCAGGTTCTGAGTGAATTTCCAGAAAAACGTGGCATCTGAGGTCTCGAGCTGGAACCCAGAAACTGCAGCACGTCTCCAGCTTGGAGCGGGGCTGCTCTCTGACTCCTTTCCCTATCGGCCTCTTAAAACCAGAATAAACCCTAGGCAGGGAGCTGCATTCACAGCATTTCCCACATTGACTGTCATTGGGAAAATGCAGCGAACACGGGCAAAGGCACAAATACAAGCAACCACAAATACTCAAAACACAAGTGCAAATACTTGACGCCATGCACAGCTCTAGGTTACAAGGGAGGTGGGGCACCGTGAAGGCTGAGGCAGTGTAAGGGGAAGAAGAAGAAGAAGAAGAAGAGTATATAGCTCCAGCAATGTACCTGGCACTCTACAATCTTTAGTTAGAGGCAGAGATATATGGAGGTGACGAGTTGGATGCAACGGGGGAAGGATGAGGGCGAGGGAGTGTGTGCTGGGGGCAGAGCCCTGGGTAGAGGTCAGAGCATCCCTTGTCCCTTTAAGAGTATTCTGGTTGTGTCCCTGCCGCCAGCCCCACTTACTTAACCGAGCTACGTCTCAGAGTTTTGGGGGAGTCGGTTCCCCAGATCCAGCCCCCTACCCTAGCGCTGGCGGGTTTGAGTTTCCAGCCCTGTCGAAGCAGGTTTAATTCCCCCATTGCCATTGAGGATCAGAGGATTGGAAGGGATTTCAAGAGGTTGGAATCAAGGCAAGAAGCCGCTCTGTTCTTGTAGCGGGTTTGAGTACCGTATGTGCATGCTTCCCCGGTCTCATTGGGTCTTTTCACACAGATGCGGGGGTGCTCAGTCCCGGAGCAGGTCTCACGCCCGCCCGCTTGCAGCCCTGCCTGGCTCCGTTATAAACAGACTCTGGCGGTTGCGCGGCCCATGGTCTGCCCATGCGGTGCCCTCCTCCCTCACGCTACGGAGTTGCGGGCGGAATCGCCCGACGCTCTGGGCTGTCGCCTGCAACTTCATTGTTGGCCAGGGCGACCCCCGGCTGAGCGTGGAGTTGCAGGAGATAGAGAGGGATAGAGAGGGAATGAGCTCCAATTGTAGCAAGACAGATTTCAGTTAGGTATTAGGAAAGGCCGTGGAATCAGCTGCCCAGGGGGAGGCTGTGGGTTGGATGTTTTCAAATCCTGTCTGGACAAGCATCTGTCTGTGATTCTGTAGGGCGTAATTGGGGAACCTCGTAGCCAGGGGCCAAATGTGACCCTCGGCAAGTTTTTAATGTGGCCCTTTCCCAGTTCCTGGATCTGGCCTCTCGATCTAGTTCCTACCTCCAGCCACTGAAAACCAGAGCTCAGGGGAAGCAGAGATGAGGGTGTGCACAGAAAGTGAGGGGAGAGATCCATGATCTGGATCTTCCTTTTCTGAGTGCACCCCTGAAAACACCCCCACGGTCCTCGGAGCTTGTACTCATTTTCCTAGTGGCCCTCAGGACAGAAAGGTGTACCCACCCGGGCTGTAGGAAGAGGCTGCCTTGCCTTGGAGCAGTGGGTTGGACTGAATGACGCTTGGGGTCCCCCTAGCCTTCCAAGTCTGTGATTCTACGATTCACAAAAGTGACCTAGAAGGAAGGACAGAATAAATGCCATCAAACAGCAGGCTTGGAAATCAGTCTCCAGTGGGCTGAGGGCTCTGGCCAGAGGGGCAGTCTGACTGTCTCAGGCAGGTTTATTTCTGAAAACGTCCTAAACTTATTTCCTTAAGCTGAGCTCAGAGTTTAGCTAGGATCAGTCCGGTGTGAGGATACTTAGGAGAGAACCGCGACTGCGTCAAGCAGCAAAAGGAATCACGGGCAGGAGATGCATCCAATGCCCATTGTCCGCTCTGTTACCCTGATTTAGTCTGTCTCATTTTTAGTGGAGGGAAACCCAGAAGTAAAACAGACACTCAGCAATGCGGTTCATTGGCCAGTCTGAAAGATGGTAATGATAACAGAATCGGAAACAGAAAGTTGTTAAATTGTGATGGTATTTCACGGTATTTCAGGAAGCTGAATGCCCGTATCAGTAATTGGAAAAGGGTCGGGAATCTGATACCAGTTCCCAAAATAGTGGAATTACCCATGAGTAGTAATTCAGCTGCCCATTTCAGTCCTGCTTCCTTGGGATTAGTGCCATAGATTGACTCTCCGAACTACAACGCGGCTGTGACTCTAGTTAAGGCCACAAGCTCCCCAGTTCTGAGGGGAGTTGGGCCGCGGTAACCGATAGATTCTGATCTCAGCTACGTGCACCAGGCTCATCCCAGAGCAACTGCACCAAGAGTCACTTCAGATCGACCTGGGGTGTCTCTGTACAGAACGCTACTTGTCACCACTGCTCCCATCTCCTACATGCGTTACGTTGGGTCACTTCAAACACAAATTTTGCTGTGGTGTGAATATGGGTTTGCAGCCTAGGACAAATCCGGGGAATTTCTGAGGAAACCTACGGTGCCCAATGACAGAGTGCTGCACGTTTAACGTTTGTTCAAGGGCAGTCCCCTGCCCCGGTGAATTGCTCAGCCGGGTCACCAGGGGGCACTATGCATCCTTTGGAGACAGAACACCCGCCCAATTCCCCGAGCTGCTCAGGCCATTTTTAGACGTGCTTCGAATTTGCGAATTAGTTTTCATTTGCGCAAAATAAACCATTGCAGAATCTCACACGTTTAACCATTCGAAGTGTGTAGCTTTGCGGATTAACGTTCTGTCAGCACATACGTAGGCGGGTACGCTGCTGGGCGTTTCTAAATCTGCGTATTCATTCAGGAATTAAATGTTTAGATGTGAATTCCAGATTTTCGCCTGCGAATTTCTAAATCCGGTTTTGTAAAACCCTGATATCAGGGTTCTAGGAAGCGGGATTTAAATCCAGACATTTCCACGTTATTATTATTATAATAATTATTATAATAAGTATTTATATAGCACCAGCGATGTACCTGGCGCTTTACAGAAAATAAGATAGACACGGTCCCTGCCCGAGAGCTTACAATCTGTTTAAACATGCTGCTTACTCACATATTTATTTACCCTCATACGCAAATTTTGTCTCATCTGAAAGCACCCCCAGACATTTGGGCATTTTTAGACACACGTTAAAGTTCTGGATGTTTCAATCTTCTGGGTTTACAAGTCCACAAGTAAGTTCCGGATTCAATTTTCACACGCACACTGCCCTGAGGCAGGCTAAAGTAGTCGCAGCTGTAGACATGACAGGCTGCCATGGAAACCAAGTGACCACAGCTGCCTGGAGCAAAGCCGTTTACCAGGAGAACGTTTTACACACAAAAGTTCTGGGAAAAGTTTCACCCAGAAGTTCAAAGATCTGGATGTTTAAGATCTGGGTGAGTGATTTAGACACACAGAAAGTTCTGGATGTTACAGCAAACATCCAGGAGAAATGTGTGTCTAAAAACACCCATTGTAGCCACTTGTCAATTTCACTCTCGAGCTGCACCTTGTTCAGTTTGGGAGCCACAGGCGTGACAATTTCACTGCTGAGCTGTGTGTTTGCTTGGGGCTTGTCAACTTCACTGCTGAGCTATTGGTTTGTCATTTTCTCTCAGTGAGCCCGATCCCAAACCCTGCGGATTGCATGCGCAGCCGCGCACGCGAAGCCACACACACACGCAGAGCCCTAGCGCGGAATCCACATGCATGCGCGCATGCACGCAGAATCTGCAGGGTTTGGGAATGGGCTCAGTGTCACTGCACAAGTTTGGGTTTCTCAATTTTGCTCATGATTTATTAATTTCACTTCACTTCCCATTTGTCAGTTTCACTGCTGAGCTATGGGTTCGTCAGTGCTCCCCTGCTCCTCCTCCACCCTCCCTATCTCTTGCCTGCCCCACCCCCCTTCTCCCAATCTTATCCCCATTCCCTGACTCCCCCCTGATCAGCTTCCGTTCTTCTGCTCCTTTTTGGAACTGTCGCTCCTCTGCCAATAAAGGCCCCTACGTCCATGATCTCTCCCTCTCCCACTCCCTCCATCTCCTTGCCCTTACTGAAACTTGGATCTCCCCCTCCAACTCTGTCACCCCTGCTACCCTCTCCTTTGGGGGTCTCTCCTTTTCTCACCAGCCACGCCCCAAAGGCCGGAGTAGTGGCGTGGGCCTCCTCCTCACTGACTCCTGTCAATTTCAACCGCTTTCTCCTCCACCCTCTCTCCTTCCCTTCCTTTGACGCTCACTCTGTGCGCCTCTACTCCCCTCTCCATCTCCGCGTCACTGTCATCTACCGCCCCCCTGGCTCTCTCTCTTCCTTTCTCTCTGAATTTGAGTCCCGGCTCACTTTCTTCCTCTCTGACAATACCCCCGCTCTCATCCTCGGTGACTTCAACATTCACGTTGCTGTCCCTTCCCAGCCCTCCATTTCTCGCTTCCTCTCACTAGCCTCCTCCTTCAAGCTCCACCTTTGGACCAACTCCCCCACCCACACTAACGGCCATTCTCTTGACCTCGTCTTCTCTAGGAACTGCTCTGTCTCTGATCTCTCCTTCGATCCTCATCCCATTTGACCACTTCCTTGCCTCTTTCAACGTCTCCCACTACCCCTCCCCTCCTCTTCCCCGTCTCCACATCCTGTCCATGACCTGAAGGCCATTAACCCCCTTTTGCCTCCTCTCTCCCCCCCTTCTCCCCATAGTCTTCTCCTCTTCCTCCTCCTCTCCTGACTCTGCCGTCTAGGCTTTCAATGCCTGTCTCTCCTCCAACCTTGACTGCCTTGCCCCCTTCTCCTTCCACCCCACCCGCTCCTACAACCCGCGTCCTTCGCTCACCCCCAGTAGCCGCCACCTCCGCTCTTGCACCCGTGCTCTGGCGCAAATCCCACTCATGCCGACTTCTTTCACTTCAAATTCTCTCTCTCCTCCCTGACGTCTGCTATCTTCCTCGTTAGACAGCATTACTACGCGTCCTGCATTAAGTCCTGTTCTTGGGACCCTCACCGCCTGTTCTCCACCTTTGACTCCCTCCTCTAGCCCCCCTGTCCTCCTCCTCCCTCTTCCCTTTCTGCTCAGGATTTTGCTTCCTTCTTTACCTCCAATATAGACAAGATCCGCCTCAACATCACTTCCCGCTCCTCTCCTCTTCCTACTTCCTCCTCCCCCTCCTTCTCTCCTGTCCTCTTTCCCTCCTGCCTCGCTTGAGGAAATCTCCTCCCTGCTCTCCTCCTCCAACCCTTTCACTTGCCCCCTTGATCCCATCCCCTCCCACCTCCTGACCTCCATTGCTTACACTGTTGCCCCTTCCCTCTTGCACATCATCAACCTCTCCCTCTCTACTGGCTCCTTCCCCTCCGCCTTCAAGCATGCCACTGTCTCTTCTAGCCTCAAAAAGTCCACTCTTGACCCCTCTGACCCTTCTAGCTACCGTCCTGTCTCACTCCTTTCTTTTGCTTCCAAGCTTCTTGAACATGTTGTCTACTCCCGCTGCCACAATTTCCTCTCTGCGAACTCCTCCCTTGACCCTCTCCAATNACAGTACCCTCAGCAATTCGTTAAGCGGTAAATGAATGATATGTGATAAACAGAAGTGGAAGGTTGGTAAAGCTGGACAGTATCTCACAGTATTGCAAGAATTGAGAAATTGCATTGGTATAAGGAAATGGTCAGGAAATCAGTCCTGATTCCCGATATGGTGAAATTTGTCACAAGCAGCAATTTAGCTGCTTGTTTCAGCCTTAGCAGAACACTGGTGACTGGAAGCTGTCCATGGTGCTAATAGGGGTAGCCCATGATTTAGAGTAGGAGTCAATTCTCTTAGACCTTCAGGCATGACAAGAGGGAGAAGTGGAGGCACAATTGTAGTGGGGCCACAAGCTTGGGTGTGAGGGGGACACTACAAGAATTTTCTTTCTCCATATATATTAAAATATGATTAAAATAATTGCAAGTAATGTATATATAAATATTTGTATGATCATCAGAAACAGATTTTTAAAATGTATAGAAAGATGGGAGGTGGCAGTTCTCCAGCTACCATGGTGTACTGTGGCCCCAGCTTTCTCTCAATGAACCCAACCCCAAACCCCGCGGATCCTCTGGGCATATCCGTGGGGCACAATGTGCCTGTAATAGGGATCTGCATGAATTGTATGCAGCTCCACACATGGCTGCATGCACGATCCGCAGGGTTTGGGATTGGGCTCATTGAGTCTGTAGGCTGAAGTGAAGCTGACACTGAGGGTAATTTCAGATGTGACGGGCCGATCAGCACGCCACACTGAACCACGGTTCGGGATCCATTTCGGATCCCAGACAGAAATCAGTCCGGCTGTCCATTAGATGTGCTGGCTGATTCCTACAGGGGATCGGGGAGGGGGCGGGGCTGCGCAGCGCGACGTGCGGCCGCACAGCCCCACGCTCCCCCAGCTGCCCGGCCTCTGGGATATGGGTGGGTGCAGAGGCCAATCTGGCCACTGCACCCGATCCCGCATCGTGGTCTGGGCCACGATCCAGCCAGCGGAAGGCAACATATGTTACTTTCTACTGATTCCAGACAGTGGCCACCGTGACCACAGTTAGGACCCAATTCCACCATGATTCTGGACCTCCGGGTGGCCGGAGGTCCAGAATCGTGGTCAAAATGATTCCTGCCGGAGGTTCACCATGTTGAACATCTCGCGAAAATCATTTAGACGTTATGGGACTTTTGGTCACCACAGGGGTTTGACTGTGGTCTTGTAACATCTAAAAATACCCTGAGAGTTTGGTAGAGGAAGACAGTGCTGCCTCACCTAACTCCTGCTGATACCCTCCATCCAGTACAATCTGTTACCTAAGGTCTATGTTCTCATATCCTCACCACACGGACCAACCAGCCATTATTCTCAATGTAACCAAGCCAAGCGCGTGCACCTGGGATCTTGCATCCTCGTGAATGTTACACCCCTTGTCTCTCCCTCTGTTCCCCTTCCTGTCACGGGGGCAGGGTCATTGTGGGGGGAAGCAGGGGAGAAGGAAGGGGAGTTCCACAACTGCCTTCCACGTGCTCCGCCCAAACACACACCAGCCTGAGTCCTGCGTTTGAAGGGAGTCTCTCGAGGAAGGAATGCCCGTCAGGATAGTGTATGGATCAAGCGCTCGTAAGAGGGCAAGATCCCTATCATCATTGGGCACCAAGCGTTTGCAGTTTCCCACTCGCACTCCTTGTGTAGCCCACACCAATGAGGAGGAGCAGGGAAGGCATGTGCTGTTCATGGGGGGTACCCAGGGAGGGGTCGCAGGGTAGGAGCTGAAGGGGTCTGGCACGCCAAGCGGGCGGGAGGGTTTACACTCTCACACACACTCAGCCAATCGCCCAGTCACTCTCAACGGGGAAATGGGGGAAAGGAAACACAACTTGTGCTCTCTCTGGGTCCAGGGGAAGGGAATACACAGGCACTTATGATACACGTCAATGCACAAGCAATAGCTACAAACACTTAGCTCTCCGTTGGCCGGTCTCTTCACAGCAATCACCAGCACCGACTGAACTGCGGCGCTGGAATTTGTCCCAGAGACCCCACCCACTGTGCGTGCCTGGAGCCACGCTGAACGATGCATGGGGGGGGGGCGTGTCTTCCCCCGTTGCGTCTCTGGGCCTTGTCTCGCCACCTCGTGTGCTTGGTGGGGGGCGATGCTTGTTGTGCTGGGGGTGGGGGTCCTAGGGTCCGGGCTGGTCCCGCGGCCAGGGGCGTGACCTGTGACAGGGTCCCGGGAGCAGAACCCAGGTCAGTGGCTCGGGTGTGGGGCCGGCGGCCTCGCAGGGGGCGCCCCCGGCGTAGGCCGCTGACACTTCCTTCGTCTCCCCTCCGCCCTGTCTCTCAGATTGTAAACCCTAGGGCAGGGACTGTGTCTATTCCATTACTTTGTAAAGCACCAGGTACATTGCTTGCGCTATATAAATGTTTGCTAATACTACTACTACTACTAATAACTTAGCTCACAGTTTCACTGCTGAGCAGTGGGTTTGTCAATTTTGCTCATTGTTTGTCAGTTTTGCTGCTCAGCTGTGCATTTGCCAGTTTCGCTCATAGCATGTCAGTTTTACTGCTGAGCTGTGGGTTTGTCAATTGCATTGAGTGTGTCCATTTGAGATTGTCAGTTTCACTCCCAAAGTGGGACTTGCTGGTAATTCTCTATTTATGTTGCCACCCAAAGGGCTCCCCCTCATGGGGAGAGTAGATTGGCTGGATGCTCCGAGCTGATATTGCAGTTAGTACCACAGGGTTGATTGTCCTTTTGGCTAACAATGTATAGAGAGTGAGACCCCCACAAATGCAAATCTGGTCAGAGCTGGGGGGACTGTCCTATGATATGTCCTAGACACAGGCCCAAATCTGCCAAGCAGCCCCTGCACCCATCCCAGTAGGTTCTATTCAGTGGTTTGCAGAGCCCCCCCCCTCCCCGCATTGAAATCTCCCTCCCATGGAACCTCTCCGGTACGCTATTGTTACGAGGAAGGAACAATGATTCGGGCTGTTATCTGCAGCGGCCACATGCTACTGGGAGGAAAAGGGCCTAGCCCTGACGCCAGCTGGAGATCCGACGCAAGCCATTTCCCCTGCCTGATGGGCACGCGGCGCTGGGCGGGGAGTTGGCAAGACAGATTTTTAAGTCCAAACATTCTTGGTGCAAACCCAAGGGGTGGAGCAGCTGACAGACCCTGCAGACCTTTCCTATTTAAGGACAGCGAACACAGGTAATGGAAGTCTGATCTCAGGCTTAAAGAGTGTGGCAGAGCAGGGGATCAGCCCTAGATATCCTGCAGCCTAGGACAGTGCCCTAGACCCTAGGTTCTCAAACTGGGGGGCATGGAAGGTGCTCTGAATCTCCAAAAGAATGAGGTGGCAAGAGGTGGGGACGAGAGTCAATGAAGACGGGGGTGAGAGGTGGGGGGGAGAGAGGCAGGAATAGGAGGGTGGGAAGTGGGAGAGGCAGAGAAGAAGCAACGGGTGGGGTCTCAGCTACAGCACACAGGTGGAAAGCGGGCGGGGGGGAGTGCAGTTCCAAAACGTTTGAGAACCACTGACTGCCCCTCCTTTCGCCTGGAGCCTTGGCTTTAACATGGGCACCGGGTCTGTTTAGCCTTGCAAAAAGAAGAGTAAGGCGGAGACAGGATCGCTGTCTTCAAACATCTAAAGGGCTGCTGTGGCAGGGAAGGGCTTGCCTGAGGTGAGTCCTTGCAGGATCGGAGCCCTCTCTCGGGGCTCAGCTCCCACTGTCTTTATTCCTCAAGTCCACTCGCCCTTCACCGTCTTCACTCGCTAGCCCGCATCCCTATCCATATGGTCTGGTTCTATGGGGCAGGCACACCCCAGCGCAGACAACACCCTCTGAGCTTACCATAGCGACTGCCTTCCTTGCAGCCTCCCCCTGCCCCACGCCTCAGGCTTTTCTCCTGGGCTGGCTGCTGCCATGCCCTAAACCCGTCTGCCCTCCAGTTAGGCACTATCCCTTCTCTGGTGGAGCACCGGCAGGCCTGCTAGCACCTGCACCCGGCTGGCGCTAGCTGATCTTCTTAAAGGGCCCTTGGCCCACAGCGGCTCGGACCCGCTACAGCTGCCACCAAGGAGAGGGCAGGGAGCTGTTCTGCCGGGATCCAGAGGGCGGGACTAGACACAATGGGCTTATTTTATTGATTGATTTATTTCAAAAAACGTTTACCCCACTCCCTCCTGCCCCACACGGCAGCTCGGGGCGGCTCACAATCGAGATAATACAATATAAAACCAGTTTAAAAATGTAAAACACAGAGATAAAAATGATAAAACTATCAGGAGTGGAACCAATTCCCCCCGCCCTCCCCGTCTCCCTCCCCAAAGGCCCGGCGGAACAGCCAGGTCTTACACTGTCTCCAGAAAGAAGGGAGGTCCAGGGCTAGGCGGGCCTCCGTCGGGAGGGAATTCCACAGCCTAGGAGCAGCCACCGAGAACACCCTCCCCATCGTCGCCACCCGGGAGACCCGGGGGACCTCGAGTCGGGCGTCTCCTGCATCCAAGCAGGAGGTTGGACTAGATGACCCTTGAGGTCCCATCCAGCTCTGACATTCGAGGATTCTCTGCTCTGCTCTCCACACCATTATTGCTGTTATGTCATTGCTGGAAAGTGATGGTGTTTTCGCTGCTCTGAACGGCACACGGCAGGCGCCAGAGTTTGCCAGTAGGAACCTGAGCACCCAGTTGCCCTCCCCCCGCCCCCCGCCAACTGATCTAGCTCCGGGCCGTGCAACGTATTTACCTGCCTTTCCCATCTTGCCTTGCCTGACTTCCTGGAAGGCTCCCGCGCAGCTGTATGAGAAAGGCTCCTTGCTTCGGTCTAGTCCAGGGGAGAGCCGGGGGGGTCATATTTGGGGAGCTGGCATTCTGCTATGTTTATCCTCTCCCTTTCTTGTGTAGGGAGTCTCTAGATCGCTAGATAAAGCCTTTTCTACCTTTGTTTCTTCGTTATGTATTTTAAGATTAGAAAGAGAGAGTGAGAGAGAACACACATGAACAGCTGGAATGTTTGCGGGTGGGGGATTTGCCCTGTTCGGCCGTCTCTTCTCCACCTCCAAACATAAGCTTCAAATTAAATGTTTTTCTGAGTAAATTTGGCTGTTTTTAAAACTCTTTATTCCAGTTTGTGCTCAAGAATGAGCAAGGTGGGCCCCCCTACGGTGAAGCTGCAGACCCCCCCCTCCAGTGCCAAGGGGCTGCTGCAGGGAGGGGGGGGGGATTATGCCACCTGTCCTTTGAGACTGTGATCCCACAAGCCACTTTCTCTGGAATAGTCCCATCAAAGCCCTGCTCCCACGTCCTGCTTCCCATAGATTTCCAGGGGAAGCCCTTAGTGGCTGCCCTAACAGGGAGAACCCCTCCTCAGGGGCAGAATGCAGGGCACAATACCCCAGTTCAAACAGAGATATATTGCTCTGCCCCAAAAAGGGCAGGCAAGGGGTGTTCATGCTGCACGGAAAGTGGGGCAAAGCGTGATCGGGGCATTCCAACCTCCTCCTCTGTAATTAAGGGTGTTTTTAGACAAGCAGCCCGGGCCGCATTGGCACCCTGTAACATGCATGATGGGTAGGTATGCGCCTCACTCCCTTGCTTCTTCTATATTGGAAGCCCCTTGGGGCAGGGACTGGTCTCTAATAATTGTTCAGTGCCAAGCATGTTGCTGGAGCTAGAGAAATACTCAAAAATAATCACTTCCCTTTTATGTATTCTAAACCTGCTGTAAGTTAATTTCGTTGCGCGTCTCTTACTTCTAGTATTTTTGGCGACAGCGCGTGCCACAGCTCCCTTTTTGTTGCTCCTGCCCCACTCATGGCGTTACAGCCCTCCAGCATATCCCCACTCGGTTGTCTCCTTTGGGAAAAAGCTTCAGAGTCCTCGGCCGCTAAGAGGTGAGAGAGTCACGACAAGAACTGGAAAGTGAAGCCTTTCCCCAAGCGCTGGCTGGAAACTCCGCCGGAGCCACCAGACTTGGCAGCTGGGAGAGGAAATGGAAATGAGCAGCCGGGGCCATCCGCGCTCACTCCCATTGGCCCCCGTCTCCTCCAATAGGAAGGAAGCTATCAGCAGAATGGGACTTCCTCCTAGTCCTTTCTGCCAATCCTGAATCAAGCAAGGGCTCTGGGGCAGGGGCTTGTAAGGACCCAGACTTGAATTAGCAGCCCAGATTGCCTCAGTGGCATTGAGGCCCCTGTCTGCGCTAGCGTGCCCATCCCTCCCCTTTAAAAGAGGACACTTATGAAAAATACATGTTGCAGGGCTGCATTGGTTCCAGAGCAGCAGATCGTTTTCATAAGCGTCCTCTTTTAAAGGGGGCATGGCCCCCCTATCCTGTGCTCAGGGGAAGGGGCCTCAGTGCCACGGAGGCAATCTGGCTAGGGCCCAGGACTAGTGCNCCCCCTATCCTGTGCTCAGGGGAAGGGGCCTCAGTGCCACGGAGGCAATCTGGCTAGGGCCCAGGACTAGTGCTTGATGGCCTTCCCCCACACCACCACGCCCCCAGCATCCTGATTGGCTGCTGGCCTGGATATAAGGCCAGGCATCAGCTACGGGAAGCTGAGCAGATGTTCTGTCTCACTTCCTGGTTGCCTCTCCGTCTCGGCCCTCTTGTTTCCTTGGCTGCACTTGGTCTGGCTCTGTCCTTCCTGCCGCCCTCCTGGATCCAGTGTGTGCTTTGGGCTGGCTGGAGGCCGGCCCTTCTGACCTCCACCTGAAATCCAGTCCTTTGGATGGAGCTTGGGAGTTGGGCTGGCTGGCTGGCTGCCCTGGTTCTGGACAGTGTGGCTCAGTGTCTGCTTTGAAGGAGGTTCGGCGTCCGCTTGGATGGGGGCCTGGCATCTACCGCGTGATGCGCCCCCTATATGCAACTGCCACAACAGTCCCCTACGGGGCTGCCCTCAGAGCCTGCTTGGGCTCTGCCTCAGTCCTGCCGACGTCCGTCTGTTCTGTCCGGCCTGCCTCTGCCTGCCTCATCTCGTCCATCCAGTCCTGCCTCCTTCGTCCCTGCCTGACTTGGACTCCTGAGATCCCTATCTTTCACACTGACTCACTGCCTTTCGATTCCCCGGCCTTGGTCCCTGAGAGGGCTGGCCTCCCTGGCACTGCTACAGATATCTTGGAGTTGGAAGTGTCTGTAATTTGTTTTAATTTGTTTCAAGAGATCTTGCAAGTCCCTGGCCTGCATGAGGCAGGCTGGAAGCCATTGTAAGCCACACACAACTGAATTCCTCAAGAGAAGCACTGGGAGAGACCTGTAGCTTGTGAAGGGCAATGCAATGCCTTCTGGGATGGCTCTGGGCACACAGGAGAAAGCCTGTGTGTGTACTCATCCGTGAGTCAGAAACTCAAGGGCCTTGTGACACTTGCGGCAACCCAGCGGTTCCATCTCGGTGTCATGTGTCTTGCTCCACGGCAGTCTGTTGCCATGACAGCAGCCTCCTTCTCAATGGTTTCTCTATATATCAGCTGAGGTCTCCCCCCACTCTACATTTGACCAGGCCGTTTCCAGTAAGAGGAATCCATCGAGGGATACAGTTCTTTGACATCCGTACAATAGATCCCTTTCTCGTCCTTCTCAAAGCTCGGTCGCTCTGGCCTGATTACCATGTTGTTGTTTTTTTTAAAAAGATACCATCACATTTGTAGGGGTCATGAGATGTTACGGCAAGTACATGCTCAGGATCGGCAGCCCGGGTAATTCTGATGTTGGCAAGATAGACCACCTCTTGGGTAGCGTCTTGAACATGCAAAAGCTACCCACAAGCTGGTACGAGGACGGCACTGTGGTGGTGGCAACCAGTCTTGGGAGATTTATGGGTGGCAGGTGTGGAGGTGGCGTGGCTCTGCCGCCCCTCCTGGGTCTTACTTCCTTTTTACTCAGACATGGCCTTCCCCACCACGCATATTTGGGCTGCGAGGGGGGGAGGGGGAATGCACAGCCCACATATGCGCGGGGATTGGCCGATCCGAAAGGCCCCCCAGCGCGACTTTGCCAGCAGAGACGCGAGGAGACGGGGAAAAAAAGAATTAAATGGCGGCGCAGGGACCCTCCCTCAGCGGGGCCATGTGCCTGGGCACCGGTGGCACATGCCTCGGGCCGGCCCTGCGCGTGGGATGCAGAGTAGGAAGTCGAGCTCTTCATCCTGCGTGTTTCTTCCGGCCAAGCTGCGCGGGGGTGTGTGTGTGTGTGTGTGTGTCTTTCAGACTGGCCGATCCCCGCATATATGTGGGCTGCGGATTCCCCCCTGCAGCCCAAATATGTGTCGGGGGGGCATGTCTGAAAGTGGCCTCAGAGCAGACACAGGCAGTGCGTTTCCTCCTGTGGGCAGTACCTGCATTTCTGAGCGGTCTGTAGGGTACCCCATCAGTAACTGAATATCAAGTTGGGCACCAAAATGGCCAGGTATTACCATTACACCATTTTACCAACTGAAAAAATGGAAAATGGCTACGGGAAGTCACAAAATGAGTATCCCATTGGGCATTAATGGTACTAATTAGTATTGTTGTTGTTTATTTATGGCGTAAACCAAAAATAGGTAGCAAAGAAAACAAAATAAAATTTTACAATGAATACAGCCATCATTAATTTCAAATTACAGTACAAAAGTACAAATAATCCCAATTAGGATGAATCATCACCAACAATCATAGAATCATCGAAAAGATGTATCCATAGGATACATCAGTCTACAGCGGATTCAATCTTCGTAGAATAGATCTCATCGTTTCTGTTTCTTTAGTTTATTAGCTGCAATAAAATAAGATGCTAAAAGCAAACATAATATTAGGAGAGTCCTGCTGCATCAACCAAATCGCCTTCTCAAAGTAAGAGTCATGTCTATCGATACAAAAAGGAACTATTGACATAAATATTTCTCCGAGAGGTGTTGATAAAATGGGCATAGAATGGGCATTTCCATAGAAAAATTTCAATATCCTCAACTTCCTCTTTATTACACAAACAACTACGCTTAGACTAGGGGATCGTATCCCACCTTCCCACAAGCTGATTAAACCAAAGCCTCATCAATAATTCTCTCTGTCTGGAGCTTTTTTACTAATTAGTAGCTGACGTTACCATCATTTCACCAGGCATAACCTGCTTTTTTGGACACTCATTTCAGCTCCATTTTTACTCCTGAAGCATTCACGCAAACAAAGCGCTAAACCAATGTTATTCATGAAAGGGGAAAAAAAATCAGGAGTACCTACTCGCCTTTGGTTATTATTTTGAAGGAACACTTCTCAGTGTGAGGATGACGACCATGGTTCATTGATTATTTATTGTTATTATTACTAAACATTTATATAGCTCCAGCAATGTACNTATTAGTATTAGTATTTTATTTTATTGCTGTGTACTTGGTGCTTTACAACTGTTGAAAATAGACAGGGTCCCTGCTTCTGCCCCAGGGGGCTTACAATCTAAGAGAGAGGAGGGAGGGGAGAGGAGGGGTGAGGGCAACAGAGGGAGAGACAAGGATACATTCATGATAGGGGTGGACACAGGGGAGAATACCGGATACCGGATGTACCAGTATCGGATCTCCCAGGTACCGGATTTACCGGTGTCGGCATACCAGATTTTTAACATTGGCTGCGGTAGTGGATTTTTTACATTGCGGCTATTGACTTCAATGGCCGCAATGTAAAAAATCCGGTACCGTGGCCAATGTTAAAAATACGGTATGCCGGTACAGGTAAATATCGGATTTATCCGATACACCCAAATACCGACAATATCGGATCTTGGGAGAAACGGAATTCCCACCCCTAATTCATGAGGTTGCAGGTCCACGTGCTTAGCTTAGTTACAGAGGGGAAGGTGATGTTGGGGAAATCAGGAAGGTGACTAAGGGAATGAGGAGCTAGGGAAGGCCTGACGGAAGAGGTAGGGTTTCAGGAGGGATTTGACAGTCGGTCGGTCAGGAGAGGAGTGAATGTGTTTGTGGAGGGAGTTCCAGGAATGGGGGGAAGCAAGGGAGAATGGGCAAATATGCTTTGAGGAGAAGTGGTGCCATGAGCAAGCAAGGGTGGTGGAAGCAGAGGAATGGAGTTTTCGGATGAAGGCAGGGAGGGATCATTTTGTCTCAGCTAGGGGGGAGATTGACACACAGTAGTACTTTGGTTTACACTGTTCATCTGAAGTGGAGTAGTTGCTTCGATTTAACTAAATCAAAGTAGTCCTGTTTACACTGTTCCCGTACTGCTTGGCCAATGCTGCTTAGCTCACAAGCTCAGACAAAGCCTTAGCCTGCGAGGTTGCAGGCAGTGTACCGTCCCCCCCAGCTCTACCCATAATCAGCCTGGCCCCCTCCCAGCCCAGCCCTGCAAGCCTAATCCCTGAGTCAGAGCAGCAGACAACCAAGCAACTTAGAAGGTAACTTTGGAAGGAGCCAGTCAGCAGGACAACCCAGAAGCTGCCGCTGGAACGAGATTGCTGCAACTCTTGTGGCTGCCGGCACTGAGCCCACCCCTAGTGTCTGAGTGTCTGCAGGTGCCGAGGAAGGAGCACATGGACAGCACCGAGCTAATGGGCTACTCTGACACAGGAACAGAATGGCTTGGGCTCCTGGCAGGAATCCGAACGCTCAGCTCTGTGTACGTCCGCCAGTGAGGTCACCGCTGGCAGTGACACAAATCAGGGAGGGACGAGGGATGGGCGAACGCGGTTCGGATGTTCGGAGTTCGAACCTAACTCGATCTGTTCGGATGTCCGAACCGAACGTCTGAACTGAACTCTCGAACGACCGAACAGTTCAGTCATGTTTGGATGAGTTTGGATGAGTTCGGGGGCAGGAAAAAGGTCTTTGCAGGGCCAAAAATTAGGTTTTGGTATAGATTTCATTTTGGTTCCGATTTCGGTTTTGGTTTCGCTATTTTTGAATGTTCGGCCAAGTTTGGCCAAACCGAACTCGGCTGAACCAAACCATCGAACCCGAACTAGGGTTTCAAACTGAACGACTGAACATCTGAACCGCGTTCTGTTTGCCCATCTCTAGGAGGGACGAACTACTTTAGACCATGTTTGGATGAATAGTCAATCTGATGTAGTTGGGCCATACTTTGGTTTTACTCCTGTCAGCGTTCACACAAGCAAAGTGCTAAACCAAAGTGACTGGGGAGTGGAAAGAGACATGTGTGCGCCTGAAATATCAGGAGTTTGTACCAACTTTGTACGTTTGTACCAATGTACAGGAATACAAACTTTCAGTTTGTATTTCAGTGACTGCTTGTGTGAATGCTTACCAGTGAGAGGGTGGCAGCCCTGGTTCAGTGCTCATTACGTCTCAGCTGGGGAGGAAAACGGCTTGCACTGTTTGCCAGCCACATCGATTTAGAGCACATCCCAACAAACAGCGGTGGGTCAAAGTGGCTGCTGGCTGCCATGTAATTCCAGCACAGAAACTACCTCAATTTGGTAGTGCTTAAATGTACGGCTAAATCAAAGTACCCTGATGACTGTCATTCATGCCCCCGCCTGCCTGCCCACCAGAGGAGTGGAGCAGGCCTGGTTGCCGGGTGGAGACCCATGCCGTCCGATCTCTGGCAGGATGGAGGGGATACCTGTTGCCCAGCCTTCACCCAGATAGAGACCTGCAGGCTACATAAGTCCCTACCTAAGTAAAGAGACTGTAGCCAGATTCCCCCCTCATTGGCACAAACAGTTACTCTGGCACGCAGTCTCACGGAGAGAGTAACTACTCCTCTTCCTACTCTGCAATTACTTAGATTTAATGCTCTGTTTGTGTGAACAGTATAGGCAAGGGGGAGCTATGTCGAAGTAGTTGTTTCATGGCCTTAATGAAATCAAAGTAGTTGCACTCTTTGTCTGAACACTACCAAAGTACCGGGTAGTTACTGTTATTTAATGAAATCAAAGTAGTTACTAGGGATGGGTGTCACGGAATCGGATGAATCTATAACTGCTCGTAATGGGTAGTTATGGATTAATCCAGATCAATTCATACTGAACCACAACAGGTGTGTTGCGGTTCAGTTTAAAATCTATTAAATTTTAAAAAACCACACACATTCATTTGCAAAATGGCCGCCAGACTGTTCCGTGCATGCTCAGTCTTTTCCAAAATCCTTTACAATTTTTTTAATTGATTTAGTTATGGATCCGAAATACAGATCCATAATTCAATCTGGAATGAAAGATCCGGATCTGCAGTGCGGATCTGTAATTCCCTCAGGAGGCCCACCCCTAGTCGTTACTTTGGTTTGCACCGTTTGTCTGAATGCTACCAAAGTGGGGGTAGTTCCTTTGATTTGATTTGATCCAAATAGTTGCTTCAGTCGGCCTGTTTGTCGGGACGTCGCCTTGCAAAGGGTGAGACAGACAGAGCTTTGGACCAGTGCTCAGCTCCATGGGTCAGCCCAGCCCTGGCCTTGTTGACTATCTTGTCCCAATCCTTGCCACGCCTCCCAGCTTCCTGATTGGCTGCGTGCCATCTCAAAGGTTGGCTTGCAGTCACAGGAGTCTGCGTGGATCATCTGACCTGACCCACTTCCTGTATCTGCTCTAAACCCCCACGCTGGACCTATTTCCTGAGTCCCCCCCCCCCCCCCCCGAACCTTTCACGCCCTGGACAGTTCTTACAATCAGTAGGGTAGCCATATATGCAAATGTTTACAGGGCACTTATGAGAAATCGAGGTGCATTGTCTCCAGTGTAGACTGCAAGCCCTATTTCGCACAAGTGTCCTCTAAGCTTTTGTATATATGGTAATCGTTTATTCGTTTCCAGGCACTAGCTTTCGCCACGGTCCCAAAAAACAGCCAAACAAACAATCAAAAATATTATACAAAATAAAAAAAATAAATTTAAATAAATTAATACACATTTTAAAAATTGTGTATACAGCACACATACAAAATAATATACCCACATAATTCAAATCCTCACTCCTAAACGGAGCGCTGTCATGAACAGCCCCTGGGCCTCTGGTGACAAATTCTGCTGAGCTGCCGTAGGGCTGGAGGGAGCGGGATACAAATGATTGAATAAGAAATTCAAGACCTTGTTCCTAAGCGGAGCACCAATATGGACAGACCCGGCACCCGGATAACACGTTTGAGATCGTGCACCTAAACGGGGCACTAGTCCATACGAACAAAGTCCCTGATGACAGCTTCAAGTCCTTGCTCCTAAATGGAGCACTAGTGGACAAGCTAGGCCCCTGATGGAATGATCAAGTCCTTGCTCCTGAGCGGAGAACTGGTATAGACAAATTAGGCACCTAATGCAAATATACAGTCATCAAAACAGTAATATAAAGGACAGATTTCTACAAACCAATCCCATTCTTGCACATAAACAAAAGTAAAAAACAGAATATATGGCGATCCTAACAGTCAGTCACCATGACAGTCAACTGTAGGAGGGAACCAGGACTCTTAGAAGCTAGGAGCACACATCTCTCCTGCTTGAGCAAAGAAGCCAGGCCATGCAGCTAGAGGTGGAGCAGCTTCTCACAGATGCCGTGGGTCGGGGAGATGTACCGCCCGCTGACCAATGGGTTACACACAAGCGCAGGGAAGGGAAGGCTGCTAGAGTTAAGGATATACTCTACCCCGCAGTGAATTACTTGCATGGAAGAGGAAGCCATTCATCTCCCATATGAAACATGCTGTTCTGAAGCTCTGTTTCCTGACAAGCCGGGCCAGACTTCATTGTGACCCAGGGAACCACCTGGCTCCAGCAGCCTCCTATGTCTCAGCTGTTCTGAGCAGGGGGGGTTTCGGCACAGGAAAGGCTGGGATGAGTCTTGCCATCGGAGGGGAAGAGGCAGCAAGACGCTGCAGAGGGAAGCAGAATAAAATCCTTGCTCAGGCCACGCAGCAGAAACAGGACCAAAGAGGAAGGCCAAGTTGGTCCATCAGGGTCGTAAATTAGGAATCCACTCTAAGCAGCACCATGGCTCCTCACAGATCGACCGGATCAGAGCGGCAGCAGCAGGGGACACTGAGGAGCATTGGAAGAGTTGGAGACTTGGGATGTTCCAGGGCAGTGGGGTGTGGAGTGGGTTTGGGTCAGGATGGAGGAGCATCAGCTGATCATCATGAGGGGCAGCCGAGGTTGGGGCTAGCAGAGGCACTAGAGCAGGGGTGGGAAACCTCAGACCCGGGGCCCAAATGTGGCCCACAGCCAATTTTGATGTGGCCCCTTTTCCACTTCCTGGAACCAGTTCCTACCCCCAAGCACTGAAAAAAGCTGAGCTCAAGGCAAGGGAGCAGAGATGAGGGGCACGCACACAACTTGGTTAGGTTCTCCGGGTTGGCAGCCTTGGAGCGCTTCTGGATCCTTGCTGTACCCGCGGCATCAGCTGGCGGCGTTGGCCAGGAGCGTCTCCATCTAGTGAGGAGGTGGCAGCCCTTTCTTTTCTAATTCAGATCTGACCACTGTCGTCCATGCCTTCGTTCCCCCAAGGCTAGATTACTGCGAGGCGCTCTGTGGGGATGCCCTTGATGACTGTTCGGAGGCCGCAGCTGGCGCAGAACTCAGCGGCCTGGTTCCTTTCAGGGCTGGGTCACTGTAGGCACATTCCATCTCTGCTTTACAGTCTGCAGTGGCTTTCTATAGCTTTGCAGGCACAATTCTGGATTTGACCTTTTGAAGCCCTAACTGGCTTGAGCCCCGGGCATCTGAAAGACCCGCCTCTTCCCCTATGTCCTGTTGCAGCCCCTGAGGTCAGCTGGGAGCGCCCTCTTGCAGGTACCCTCTGCCCGTGAAGTTTCTACAGCAAGGGCGCGTAGAGAGGGGTTCTCAGTGGCTGCCCCGCGAGTATGGAGGAACTCCCTCCCCTTGGAGGTTCATCTAGGCCCGAGCCTGCTCATCTTCCAGAAAAGATGTAAGATCTTTTTGTGAGGCCAGACGTTTGGCGGGCAGGGACAGGGTTGGGTGGGATGGGGGGGTGGGGTTTAGGGGAGGGTTTGTGGGAGGATTAAGGGGAATTTTCCCAATGTTTTTATTGATTGTAAGCTACCTTGAGACATAATGGGAAGGGTGGCATATGAATTTGATTAACTAACTAACTAACTAAATGGCTTGGGTCCCACATATTTGAAGAACTGCCTTTCCCACCATGCTCCACTGTGACCCTTGTGGTCGGCCGGGAGCTCTCATACGACAGAGCGGGCCCGCAGAGGGGCGTTCTTGGTAGCTGCCCTGGTGCTATGGGTCTCCCGTCCCTCCGGGGTCTGCCAGAGCCTGACCATATTCTGGGGGCAGCGTAAAACCTTTCTTTTTGGAAAAGCATTTGGCAGGTTGCGGGTGTGTGTGTGTGTGGGGGGGGGGGTTAGGTGCGAGCGCGGGGTTTTCATGTGTTTGAATCAGTTTTGTGTTTTTAATGTTGTAAGCCTCCCTGAGCTTTAGGGAAAGGGCGGGGAAATTTTTTAAATTAAATAAATAAACCAATAAATAAATACATAGATAGAATCATGGAACAGGTCCATGGCCCAGTTCCATGATCTGGACCCTTCTCTTCATGAACACACCCCATAAATACTCCTGTCCCAATTTCCATGAGGCCCTCAGAGCTCGCACTCATTTTCAAAATGGCCCCTGAGAGGGAAAAGGTTCCCTACTCCCTGGACTAGACGTTCTTTTTACCCCTACGAATGTCTGCCAAGCACCTGTCGCAGCACCCGCCCGGGATTCAGCCAACGCGCAGCAGAGAAATGCCCTCCCCAAACTGACATTGACTTGAAAGGACCCTGTTGCCTCAGACATGGCAACACTGCCTGGGGCAGAGCGACATTTTAGCCTAGGCCTGAACAAGAGTCGAAGGGCTCGGGTCGGGCTAGAAAATCCACTGCTATGCACCGCAGTCAGAGGGGGCTGCGTGAGAGACAAGCCTTCTGGTGGCAGCAACAAGGAGTCGGTGAGAGCCAGGATATTTGGCTCCACCCCTTCTATCCCCAGCTGCGGCTCCTCTACTTCCTGTGAGGGCGGGGCACCATTGTGAGAGCAGGGCACATAGGAGAACCCCACAAGCCATCAAAAGCTGGGAGGACAGATCTTACTAGGGATGGGACTATCGGTATTGGATTAATCCGATAATGCCGATAATTGGCGATATTGGATTAATCCGATAATGCTGATAATATCAGTATATCAGTTTTTTAACAGTGCCGATTTTTCGGATCTTTAACATTGTGGCCATTTTAACAACGGTCGCAATGTTAAAGATCCAAAAAATTGGCACTGTTAAAAAACCGATACTGATAAATCCGATATTGGATTAATCTGATACTGATAAAACCGGTAACCGATAACTCATCCTATCCCTAGATCTTACTAGCGTGAAAACTGGGAGGGGGTGGGGATTGTGTGTCCCCATCTTGTTCCCTTAATTTTATAATAATTCTTACTAGGTGGGAATACTGGTATCGGATTAATCTGATACAATTAATCCGATAATACGATATTTGCCAGTACCGGAGTACCGGATTTTTAACTTTGGGTGCGTTACCGGATTTTTTGCATTGCGCGCCATTGAAATAATGGCTGTAATGTAAAAAAAATGGTACGTGGCCAATGTTAAAAATCCGGTACTCCGGGACCGGTAAATCTGGGACCGGGGAGAGTTGATACCGGTAAATCCAGTATCCGGTATTCTCCACAGTGTCCCACCCCTAATTTACCAACCCCCCTGTGGCTGCGGAGAGGTGGTAGGGGAGAGGGTGGGTGACTGCTATGCTGGCCTTTTGCTCTGCCCTGGTGGTGGTGGGGGGGACATGCTCAGTCATTAAAACGGATGCTCCTTTTGAGCTCTAAATGATTGCAAAGCCACTGGTGCAAACTGAACCCGCAGGACAGGAACCCAAAAGCCAGGGCTCACCAGCTTAGGCTAAGAACTCTGCTGAGTTCAGTGTGAAAGGCCCAGTCAGACTCCGCTGGCCCCCAGCACGGCTCCTCAGCCCTCCCTGAGCCAGCAGACTCTGTGGAATGTCTGGAAGGGGCAGGCTACATGTCGGCACCAGGGGGATTGATCCCGGATTTAAGGTTGGAATTGGCACCCGGCTGCCGCCCCACGCACCAGACACTGGAGCAAATCTCTCTCATAATCCAAATGCCAGAGGCATCGCCCCCTCGCTGCTCCTCTCTGTGCAGCTCAGAGCAAAGGGACATTGGCTGGAAGGGCAAACTCACACGAGGAGGCCGGGGGGCAGCCAGGGCGACCAGGGCCAGAGGAGTTCAGAGGAAACAAATGGTAGAACAACAAGCGGTGGAGACACATTAGACTAAAGGGTGTGGGGCAGCTCCCTCCCTTCTCCCCCCTTCTGGTGAGCGGACAGGGAGATGGGGTCGCTTGGCTGCAGCAGCCTGAGGCTCAGAAGAAAACTGGGGGAAAAAGATTTTGGGGGGCAGCAGAAAGGGGAGAGGCCACGGAGACCCCCCCCCCTTTCCAATGTAGTCATGTTCATACGGGCGTAACATCACATTGGGTAAAACCACACCTGATGGCAGCGCCCTGACTTGGGGCGGAAATCCAAGCTGGACACTGTCTGGGTCACGTCAGGGCACCAAACATAGACATGCCCATGCCTGGGCCGTCATCCCACTCTCAGTGCCCCACCCCCCCGCCATGATGGCCAGCCATAAAAGGCCCTGGTCTGGGCTGGGTCATGGCAGCCCAAAATATATGATAGCCCACTGTGGCCTACTTTGGTCTGGTCAGGCAGGTCTTAGCCTGGGTTGTGACTTCAGGGGTTTCCCGAGGTCAGAGCCCAGGTTAGCTGCCATGGCCAGGTGAGGTTTGGCCCAGAGTGGGCCAGAGCGGTCCGCTGTCATGTCTGTTTTTACTAGGGGTGGAACTATCGGTATTGATAATCTGATAATACCGATAATGGTCAGTATCAGATTAATCCAATAACACCAGTAATTGTTGGTATCGGCAATACCGGATTTTTAACATTGCTGGGTTTATCGGATTTTTAACATTGTCCATTGAAGTCAATGTTAAAAATCCGGTAAAATCGGCAATGTTAAAAATCCAGTATTCTGATACTGATAAATCTGGTACCGGGAGATCTGATTCTGGTAAATCCAGTATCCGGTAATCCCCCTTGAGTCCCACCCCTAGTTTTTACCCAGTGTTCTGTAAGGGGTGGGATTATGGCAAAAAAGGGGTGTGAGAGCCCCCTTTGGCTCCCCAGCTCATAACAAACACAGACTGTACCCATCTTCAGCAAGTCACAGGGGGGGAGAAGGGACCTTCAATCCTCTAATGTAGTCCTCTACACTGATACAAGAGTCTCCAGACTTTCAACTGCCCCAGAAGGAAAAAAAACCCTAACAGCGAAACAGAGACTGTCATAAAAATCCACCACAAGCAGAGATCAGAAATGACTGGTGCACCCCAACAGCTGGAAGAACAGGGAATGATTTTATATGAATGGGGTGGGGTGGGGGTCCGTGTTATTCCAGGAAGCTTGGGAATCAGCGTTCCAGAGCTAAGTAGCAAAATGTGGTTTTAAAGAAACAAACAACCCACCTCCTATATTCTTGGCTGCCAAATTTTCCACATTAAATTAAAAGCTAACGGGAAGACAGACAAGCACAAGGACTACACAGGAAGCATGACATTCTCAAGAATTCACACATGGTTTTCAGGTGTACGGTGTAGGGGTGTGCACCAGGCCCCCATGTCCTTTTCATTTTTTGTTTTCGTTATTCAAAAATGTCATTTTTGTAGTTGTTATTAACGACAATGTCGTTTTCGTTGTCGTTATCATTTTTGTTATCATTTTTGGTATCGTTTTTGATATCGTTTTCGTTATCGATATTATTTTTGTTATCGGTATCGATATTCATTATCGTTATTGATGTTATTGATATTGGTACCATTTCAAACAAACATTTTATTTGTGGTATCAGTATCATTCTTGATTCCTGCGCATAACTAATATTTATCTAAATCTAAGGGAGACAGGGGAAGTGGAAAGGAAAACTATCTATTATTTAATCAATTATCTATATAACTATTCTAATCTAATCTATATGTCTATAATATATATCTATATCTAATCTATAATACCTATCTATATATAATGTACAGGGGGGAGAAGGGCAGGGAAAGGGAGAAGGTAAAATGTAGGGTATGAGGAAGGAAAGGTATTGGTGGTAATACCTAATAAATAAATAAATAAACAAATAATCAATACAATGAGGGTTAGGGAGGATTTTTTA
>QEPC01013865.1:785906-829989 GCA_003113815.1 Sphenodon punctatus
GTCACAGCCTCTCAGGATTCCTCGCAGGCACACAGGGAAGGGAACAGCAAGACAGGTAGGTTTCAGAGACAGGGAGCACTTCAACAGCGTGCGCACCAGGGGCCAGTCTCAGATCACCGGCACCGCCCAACACGCGGCGCCGGCTTTTGTAGGGCAGGCCCCGCCCTGTCGGCGTGCCTCGAGGCGCTGTGAGCGGCGTACTGGGCCAGGCCCCGCCCCCTGTGCTGGCGGCGGCGGCGGGCCTGGCTCTATTGCCGGAAGTGGTTGCCTGAGCGGGGAATCCCTTTCAGCCCCGCTCAAGCGGGCCGCACTTCCGGGCTCGTTGGTGCGTATGCGTGCTTCCCGGGGGGGGGAAGGTGGCCCTGCGGGCCGGCCGCCCTGGCGGTGATTGCGCCGGAGGCGCCTAATGTTTACACATTGGACTTTGCCCAACTCCTATGGCAGAGGCGGGGAAGCTCATGTTTGGGGGCCAAATGTGCCTCGTGGCTAGTTTTTTAATTGGCTCCTTTTCAGTTCCTCGATCCAGTTCCCATCCTCCAACACTGAAAGACTGAGCTCAGGGGAAGGGAGCAGAGAGACAGGGGCCTGCCCACAAGAAGAGAGGGACAGATCCATGATCTGGAACCTCCTCTCTTCCTGAGCGCCCCCCTTTAGTGTCCTGAACCCCACCTTCCATGCACCCCTTGGAGCTTTCAGGGTGGCCCCTTGGAAGGAAAAGTTTCCCCACGCCCAGCTTTTGGGAGAATGAGAAAGAGCACTTCTCCCCTTCCTTTACAAAGATGCCTTGTCTGAAATGCCTGGAGGGTTCTTCTTCAGCCTTGCTTTGAACCCTGGCTTTGTCTGGAAGATTTTTTTTTTTTTTTTTTTTTAAGGGACCTGCTCCAAAATCCTTCCAGAGAAATTCAATTTAAGCCTGGCTGAATGTCCCGGAGGCATATCCCGCCCACCCCTCCTCCCCATCCCAATGTTGCTGGCAAACTGGTAGAACCTGTTCCAGCTGCCGGGAACAGAAGACTCTCCGCCTGAAAATATCTTGCCAGTTTATCTGCAGCGCTGAGAGAAATATCTGGGCAACGTGCGCGTTTGGCTGGGAACTGCCAGCCCCTGCCTCGGGCAGATCTAGTGCCAAGGATGTTTCTTTAAGGAAAGCGTCTGATTCTCGGGCCGCAGGGAGGTGAGAGAGCAAACGCCTCCAGAAGAAACAGACGCGCGAGTTGACCTTTCGACAAGTCTGGCAAAGCGAGGCCAATGCTTTTCTCACCCCTCTGGGGTTACCTTGGCCCCTGGGCAGAATCCAGGAGGCCTGGCTGACGCGGCAGTCGCTAAGGGTGTTTTTAAACAAGATGCTACCACGCAAGACCAGTGCCACTCATCAAGCACTCATCCGAACGCTCGTGTGAAGCTGGGGAGGGGAGACGCGCACTTCTATGATCTATGCAGCACCCACTCACAGGGCACTGCCAGAAAACGTGGAGTGCGCCGTGCACGGCAAGCCAAAAAAGTGCGCCCACCCACCCACCCCAGCGGACAGGTCCATGGCCGGCCACCTCCCCTGCCCCACCCACAGCCCTGCTGGGTGCTTTCTGGGAAGCTCTTCAAGAACGTGCACACGAAACACAACACTGCATTGGCTCAACGCACGACAAATCCCTCTCTCAACAGACGAGAGAAGAGCCAATGCTATGGAGAACGGCAGCACTGTGTGTCCTGCTCAGTATGAACCTCCGCTGCTGCCTGGGATGGGACTGCCAGCGGCTCCAGCGGGTCCCCCCGGTCATGGGCAGGAAGGGGTTACGGGCTGCTGTGGCTTCATGTTTCCGTAGTGTCCAGGGCTGGGTGTCACGGCAGAGGGTGCGCCAGTGGGCGGGATTTGGGGTGGGGGGTGTCGCCAGGCGGAGTGGGAGAGGGAACAACTGCCTGTGTGAGTTGTTTGCAGGGCCGGTCCGTGGTAGCGGGAGTACGTGGCGGCTGCCTGCGTGGGGGGGGGGATTCTAATGACCCTGGGAGCCGCCCGTTAGAATCCCCCCCCCTCACTCCACCTGCGCGGGGGCTCTGGAGCCGGGCCACTCAGCGGACACCGCCCCCTCCTCACGCCTTGCTGGTTTAAACACACCCTTCGTTTTAGGGTAGCATCTCCCTGCCCTGTCAGAGCTGAAGGCATCGTTGTGCCAGGTGCTGTTCGCAATCCACGCAACAGTGTCCGATCTGGAGAAAGTGGGGCCCCCATGGAAACCGGTGGCGTGGGCCCCTCCCAACAGAGGGACGGTTGATGGACATGTATCGGGTCACCCATTAGAAAAGGAAAAGGTTACCCTCATTGATTTCTGATGTGCTTTTAAATAGAAATGCTCCTTTCAAGAGCTGGGGTTCCCTGCATTTAGTCCTTGCTTTATTTTATTGGATTTTTATCCTACCCTTCCTCAAAGGCTCAGGGCAACAAACTGTAATAAAAAATACATATCAAATGTAAAGAATAAAACCCGTAAAATCACGTATAAAATACCCTCCTTCCCCAAATCCTAACCCTGCCTGTTGAATGCCTGGCCAGATAAATAGGCTTTCAGAAGATGTTCAGGCTGGGGGTTTGGTGAACATCTAAGCCTGCAAAGGGGTGTGTGTGTGTGAACCTTTTCCATCCCAGGGGCCAGTTTGAGCATTAGTACAAGCTCCAGGGGCCGCATTGAAGTTGGGGGTGTTTAAAGGGTGCACTCGAGAAAAGGAGGGTTCAGATAATGGATCGGTCCCCTCCCCGTGTGTGCCGGCCCTCGCCGCTGCTCCCTTCCCCTGAGCTCAGTTTGTCGGTGATGAAAGCTAAGATCTGAATCCACCACTGCTCCAAGGGAAGGGTTTCCAGGGTGGTGCCGTAGCCACCGAGAATCCCTCCCTGTGTACCCGGGTCGCAGAGACCTGCGGCAATGATGGGACTTGCAAGAGGACGTTCTCAGCTGACCTTAGGGTCAGATGAGGGCAATGGGTGTGTGTGTGTGGAAGGGGCGGGAAGGAGGCGGCCCTTTAGATATGTAGGGACCAGGCCAGTTAGGGCTTTATGGGTCAAACCCAACACCTTGAATTCTTCCCCTATTGCACAGTTACATGTATATTAATTAGGGCTGACACTCGGTACACAGTTTTCCACTGAGGATCACGGTACTCAACAAAGTTTTACCGAGTACCGAGGTCCTGAGGAATTGGTACGGTACTTGGTAACTGCTTACCTGAATTTTTGCTGACCTACTAGAAATTTTCCTGCTGCCCACTCTTCGTTCCTGCCGCCCCACCTCCAATTTTCCGGCTGCCCCCCCTTCCTGCCCATCGCACCCTCTATAGCGGACTTGGGTTAAAATACTGACTACCGAGTATTTTACCAAGTACCGAATATTTTACTGAGTACTGAGCATTACCAAGCATTCAATGGTATTATTTATTTTATTGCATTATTATTATTATTATTATTATTAGCATTTATCTAGCGATGTGCCCGGCGCTTTACAAAGAGTAAGATAGACACGGTCCCTGCCCGAGAGCTCACAATGATTGTCATTTCTAGTTTACTTGTGAGCCCCATCTGTTGGGGGTCCCCTCTCCTGAATTGTGGGGCTCCGGGGCCGTAGTTTACACCAGTCTTTCTCACATGGATGATGTCATTTTAAGTTTATTCACTGACTCCATCAGTTGAGGGCCACTGCAGCCGTCACCCAACACACAGGGCTTTACGCGGTCACAACCTCTGCTCAGCCCTGATAGCCAGAGACCAGGCCTCCTTCAAGCAGCTTTATGCTGTCACTAGGAAGAAGAAGCACTGCTATTCCTGCTCGCGGTACAGAGATTAGAAGACTTGACAAAGGTCGCACAGTGAGTGGAGGTCTGTGGCGCAGCTAATCGTTAAACCCGGTGCTTCTCCTGAGTCCCACCCTGTGGCTTTATCCACCAGGCCTTCCTTCTCCCTTGCCTGGAACTCCCTCCCTGGATACATTCGCTTCGCTCCCTCCCTCCCAAATTTCAAATCCCTCCTGAAAACCCACCTCTTCCCTAGCTCCTCATGAGTGAAATCGCATCCTTTCCCCCTGACTCAGAACCTAATTCCCTGTAACTACGCAAAGCACGTGAGCCGGCAACTTCTCAACCTCATGGATGTACTCTTGTCTTTCCTGATGTTTTCCTCTCCCTTGTATCCCCCTCCCTTGTCTCTCAGATTCTAAGCCCCTTAGGGGTATGGACCTGTCTCTGACTGTGATTGTACAGTGCCAGGTACATTGCTGGTGCTATATTAATAATAATAATAATAATAATAATAATAATAAATTATATAATATGGTTTCCTAGGATGTTTTGTGATTCAGAAACCCTTTGGATCTGAAGGTACGCAACAGTGACCAACTTGAACCCATCTGAGGGGCCAAAGGTCTGGCTGTCCACTCCAGTGCTGCTAAGTAGGGTTGGAAAACTTTGTTTCTGACTGGATTCTGTTTCTGAGGAATCCAGTGGGTTCGAACCTTTCCAGTGAAAATCAGAATGAACGATCGTTCTGATTTTAATTCATGGGTGCGATCAGTTCTTTTCTCTGTACTGCACATGCGCAGACAGGCGCCAACTGTACCATGTCTGTCCAAAATAGTGCTGGCCATATGCAAAATGGTGGTGCCGTGATAGCTGCCACCATTTTGTGCCCGCGCCATGCGCCATGGCACATGGACAAGTCGTTGAGTTGGAATTCCGATTGATATTTCAACAGTCATTCTGTTTCCCTGGAACGGTTCCGCGAAAACAGAAGGGCTGTTTCATCCCAGCCGTACCGTTAAGGGCTACAAGGCCCTCCTTACCAACAGCTAATAGAGTGACCCAAGTTTGAGAGTCCAGGCTTCTTGGAGGCAGTAGCGCTAGACTCTGTGGAATGCCAGCTACTCACATCTACTTTGCTGTTAAAGGGGGAGAGAGTTTAAATTTGCATCAAGAATAAATGGGTTGACTCAGATTTCCAAGAAGGAGCCCAGCTCGGATGGCACAGGAAGAGAAAGAGGAGGGCCCTGAGGTCTCTTTCCCTGAGAAACCTATAGCTCCACTCCTCTAGAGCAGGAACCTGCATCAGTTACGGTCTCCCTGGCATCCTTCCCGTCCTGGTTTTGGTGAATTCAAAATTGGACGTGCAACAAGCAGCAGCTGTTGTGGTTCTGATGCTGACGGGAAGTGAATGCCCATTAGGGTCATGCGGGCTCTTCTGGGAAGGGGTGCGTGTGTGCGTCTGACTCATCCCAGTGGCACTCCAGGAGTGTCTGTTCTGTGTCCAGGATGGTTACCTGATCATGGACAGATTGCTCTGGAAACAGTATGGCTCAATTTCTGCCTTAATGCAATTAAAGAGAGGCGGCCGGGGGACGGGACGGGGGGACGCTCAACATAGTAGAGCTATGCGACTCTCCACGTCACCAAAAGACTCTTTCCAGGCTGGATTCTGCTCCTGTTGGAGGTTCATCTATCCCTTTATCAGAGCCCTGCTCGGACCAGAAATCTGGGCGTGAGTGACCCCCCCTTCACACGGAACACCGTAACGCCACTGTGGCAGCGGGAGCAGAGGCTCACCTGTTCCAGTTGGTAACGTCAGAGGAATCCCTTACCTGAACGGGACTGAGGGGGTCTTTGACATCACGTCAATGGGTGTCTGAATGTGTGTTTTGACCTTGATACGAACACCGGTTTGGCCCTGTGTTCACCATGTGGCGCTGCTTAGACACACAGCCCATTTTGGGGCAAATCGCTGTTTTGTTCACCACCCCACCCCAGCATGCAAGTGTTGTTACTTTGTACCCTGTGTTGTACCTGCTGACACGCCGCTCGGTATCATTAGACACAACGTTGGCCACGTGTTCAGTGAGAAGACGCAAATTGTCCTTGTGATGCCATGGTGCTCACATCGCATGTTCAATGGGTGGCCAAATTGATGTTGGGATTGTTATGGTGCTTACACACAACGGTCAAACACGTGCTTAGGGGACTTGACACTCAATTTTTGTTAATTAATTATTAATTATTATTATTATTAGCGTATATATAGCGCCAGAGATGTACTTGGTGCTTTACAAAGAATAAGATAGACATGCCCGAGAGCTTACAATCTAAAGACAGGGAGAGGGGAAACAGGGAAGGGGGAACAGAGGGAGACAAGGGATGCGACATTCATGAGGATGCGAGAGCTCAGGTACATGTTCTTGGCTTGGTTACAGTAAATTGGGGGTTTTCAGATAATAGGTGGGGGATAATCCTGGGTGGGGATGATTAGCAGGAGTTAGGAAGGGCGGAGCGGAAGCGGTGGGTTTTGAGGAGGGATTTGAAGGTGTGGAGGGTGGGGGCCAGGCGGACGAGGGCAGGGAGGGAGTTCCAGGCGTGCGGGGCAGTGAGGGAGAAGGGACGAAGGCAGTTGGGGGAGCAGGGGAGGCGTGGGCGGGTGAGGGAGGGATGGAGGAGGAGCGGAGGGCTTGAGCAGGAGTCTGGAGAGAGATCAGGGCAGAGAGGTTGGGGGGAGCGAGGTTGTGAAGGGCTTTGTAGGTGAAGACGAGGAGCTTGTGTAGAATACGCTCAAGAAGTGGGAGCCAGTAGAGAGAGGAGAGGAGAGGCTGCACACGGTCAAAGCGACAGGCTAGGTGGATGATCCTGACAGCAGAGTTTTGAACAGAGATGAGGGAAGAAAGGTGAGAGCGGGGAAGGCCAGTGAGGAGGAGGTTACAATAGTCGAGGTGTGAGATGACTAGGGCGTGGATGAGAGTTTTGGCAGAGGAGACGGGCAGAAAAGGGCGGATCCTGGCAATGTTGTGGAGGGAGAAGCAGCAGGATTTGGCAACGGAGTCAATGTAGGGTTTGAAGGTGAGGTGCGAGTCGAAGATGAAGCCCAAGCTGAGGCTAGTAAGATCCAAGGGAAGGGAGTTCCTAGCTGGGCACTGTGAGAACAGGACGGTGCTGGGCGGCGTAATTAGTGACGCTGCCGGGATGACTCCAGCCCGGCATGTGGGCTACTTAAGAACACCTGTGCCACCTGGGCAGGCGGCGGGATAGGCAGGAGGGCTCCAGGCCAGGAGAATGCCTGTGAGAGACGCGCAAGGGAGTGTAAGCAGCGGAGTAGAGATGCTGCCGGGATCCGGCGCGGGCTGGTTGGGAAGCTGGGACTTTCTAAACCGCAGACTTGAGAGGAAGCGGCGGAAGCGCGGCTGCTTCAGATCCCCTGAGACCAACAGGGAGGGCCGTACGCCGAGGATGAAGCCACGCAAGGAGGCTGCAGGGAAGAGCCGAACCGGGCTGACAGGGAGACTGAACATGAAAGCACGGAGGAATCTCTGGAGCTGGAGGAGCTGAGAGCAGTTGCCGCGGGCGCTTGGAGACCTAGTCAACTTGCTGAAAAGACTTAAGGTGTCGGGACAAGTGGGGGTGACGGGGCCCGCGAGGGATAACCTGTTCACAGCCATGGTACTCTGCAAGAGGCGGGGCTATGTTAAAAGGGGTGGAGCTAAGGTATTCCCCTTCCTTCCCAACGGGGCCATGCCCCCTATGACATCACAGTGTTCAGGGGTGGGAGGGGCCTGATGCTTCTCTGGAGCCCAAGAAGAAACGCGTGGCGGTTGGATGCCAGTGGGTTGCATCGTCTCTCAGCTCAGTCTTTGCAGACACTCCTGGTTCCCTTCAGGGGCGGAGCGACTGGAGCAATTGATCGGGGAAAGGGATCCTGCGTGGTCGGCATTCCCCGATGGCCGCAGAAAGAAGCCAGTTTAACGGCATGGACTGCAGTGACCCCGGTGTGCTAGGGAAACCATTTCAGCCGACCTGGATGGTTACGCCCACTGGGGTGTCAACAGCTCTGAAGAAGCCGTAACCCTGGTCTTGCAGGCTCAAGGGCAACACCTTCCCCACCAGTCTGTCGCTTCTGTAGGCCCTACTATGCCTTCCACTTGCCTGATTGCCCGTCCTCCAGTACTTAGCGCACCTGGAACAGGAAGCAATTCACAAGACATCCGGCTTCTCTCTCCCTTCCAGCCCAGACCTTGGACCCATCTAGACTGTTCACCAAGCCTGCTACCAGACTCTGTGCTCTGGAGTTTGAGTCTTGAGGCTCTGACTGCCTCCTCTGGTTGGAGGCCTGATTCTGCCATGGGCCCCATTCCTCTCAAGGCGGCCCGTGATGACCCTGATGTTGTGTAGGATGCCAGTTCCCCTGTTGGGAGCCGGCTCCCTCTTGGACAGAGCGGTGACTTTTATGCAGGCTCAACCTGCGGTGAGGGGCTGCGTGTGCATTTGCTGATGCGCGGAGGGGCTCTGGTCTCTCCTAGCTCCCCTTTCCCAAGGGTCTCTCCCCCTTGGCTCCTGCCTGTGAGATCCCGCACTGGCGGCACGGTGTCCTCCCAGTCCTGCAGGCTTTGAACTTCTTCTCCCCCGCACTCCCTTCTTGTTTGTCTAGGAGCCAGCTGCTGCTGCATCAGGGAAAAAAGCATCCTGCCGTACCATGAGTCTGGCTGCGGCTTCTGCTTCGCCGATTGAGATGCCAAATGCTGGTGGAATAAAAGGGCTCGCGGAGAGATAATAAAGCAAACGGGAGTAAATTAAAGTGGCTATAAATAGCGCCTGGAGAGGAAAGGGGGATGATGTGATCTGCATTTACATAAGCCGGTACTTAAATCCATTCCTCCGCACAGGCTCCTTTCTCCTCCCCAGACCCCGCTTTGGCCCAAGGCTGGGAACTGGATCAGGCCTTTCCCTAGATCTGCTCGCCTCCAGTCTGGGGGCAGCAGGAAGACCCTTCTTACTATTACAATCTATTTAGATTATGCCGGTACAGCTGGGGACTGCACTTATTAACACATAACTGCAGTCTGCCATGGCGCTGGCCATGGGGTTGAACTGGCGACCTCTGCAACCATATGCATAAATCTTTGCTGTTTCAACCAAAGGCTCCAAACAGATTTATCAGCCTCTGCATGGCCCAGGGCTGCCACTAGAGGGGGACAGAGTGCCACAGCCGCCACATGGTTCAGTGTCACCACTAGAGGGAGACAAAGAGTGCCAGCGTCTGTGTGACCCTGCGCCACTACTAGAAGGGAACAGAGTGGCACAGCTTGACCCAGTGTCATCACTAGAGGGGGACAAAGCGCCACAGCCTCTGTGTGGCCCAATGCTGCCACTAGAGGGGGACAGAGCACCACAATCCGTGTGGCCCAATGCTGCCACCAGGTGGGGACAGAGTGCCACACTTTTGGTCAGCAGGTAAGGCCCCCTGCCCCGAATTGCTTACAGTGGCAGCAATCCCAATCCCTGCGGGCCGCTGCTGCATGTTTGAGCAGGCGCACGGACGCATGGTTTGCACGCGAGCTGCGGGCCCCGTGCCAGGGGTCTGCGCGATTTGCCCCCGCGTACTGTGCGCACCGGTCTGTAGGGCTTGGGATTGGCCCCGGTGGCATGGCAGACAGGACACAAACAAAATCCATCGTGAGGAGAGTGCAAAGGTAAGGAAGGCGATGGTATGCTTGCACAGGGCAAACTGCCCTTTTAGGACAGAGGCTAGTCAAGATATCTTGCTCACCATACAGTTGTATTGAGTTAAATTAGTCCTATTGAATCAGGAGTCAGTCCCCAGTGCATTCTTGGGCTAGAGCTACTCTGGGATGTACAGCACAGCATACATATTCTGGGGTAAATCACTGTGAGGAATTTGTCTGCTTCATATATTTGCTGTCTCTTTTCCCCTCTGGTTCTGTGCAAACTATCGCAGTGAGCCAATGTTTTCTTACTAAAACAGGGGCTCTGGTTGGCATTTTTCTTTAAACTGAGAAAGTCACATTTCTGCCAAAACGATTTCAATCTGAATTTTTGGGATTCTGCTCTCCATTTATTTTCCTTTCACTTCCACGCACTTGTGATTAACCCCACCCCCCAAACAACAACAAAAATCCTTCCCTTCAAAACCCAAAAAGGAATACATTGTTTTCCATTTCCAAGATGTATAAAAAAAACACAACGTTGACAAACCCTCCTTCTCTTTAACTATATAGCCATCCCAATGATCTGCGGGCCGTTGTGATGGATGACTGGGTCTTCTGGGGGCTCGGACACTTTGCCAAAGATGTGGTGACTCAAGGAGAAATTCCTGGGAAGCCAGCCAATAGCCTGGCACTTCAGTGGTTAATCATTTGGTCCTTCCTGTAAGACCATCCTTCCATGAGACAGGACAGGACACTGTTGGCTTCAAGGTCAAGTGTAGGACAGGCTCGGAGGGCACATTAGCCAAAGAGGGCTTTGTCAGCCAAGCTATGTTAGCTACCTACTTATTCTCCATATGTTCCTATTAAAATGCACCTTGGCCACAATTCACTGGAGTAGCCCCATTGAAGCCCGACGGAGTACGTTTTTGGTGAATCATGGCCCTTCTGTGTTATGCCACTAAATTTGTTTCTGGATTGTCGCTGCAAACGCTCTCCAAAATTTGAGGCAGACCTAGGGGGACAAGGGTGGCTGGAGGGGCACAGCTGTTTTGGGATGCCATAGGATCAAATTGCCAAAACGTAGGAATAAATAGAAAAAAAGCTAGCCATCAGGAACTCTCCGGGCTGGCCTCTGGAGAACTACGGCCTGTCAGCAAACCGGTAGACAGATGGGAAGGAAGCCCTACACGTGGATGCCACACAGGATCCCAGAAGGAGGCTCCGGCCAGACGCTGAACTCCTACCGCCTGCTTAATTAAAAGGGGCTTTTTCTGCTGCAGAGTTTGGCCAGACAGGGAAGGATGAAGCTAACGAGGCTGATAATCTGATAGAGCTCAAATGGGTAGTTAATTCTGCAACTGCGGTTAATAATCAAAATTCCACGCTATCTAATTGGTTAATCAACTAGGAACCACACACTGCAGCAGTTAACTGAAATACCAATTAGTACCACTTTACCGTTACTGCATCGCCAATGTACCTTTCCCCGCTGCCTTCTGTCATTTCTGGTGTACTTCCAGACCAATAGCAAAGCTGCATCCAGCAGATTTGAACAAGGTATCCAATGGGAATACAAGTTAAACTTGAAACCAGGGTTCGGGGTCTAAAGAGAAAAAAAATTATGGGCAGAAAACTCGGAAATGTAATTGCAGAATGGCTGGGGAAATGGAAGGCTGGAAGGTGGCAAACAGCGCAGAGGGATGCGGTGACTTGGTTAAATCGTTGGTTAATAAATGGTTACCGCTCAGCAACTGATCATTATCGGTTTGGATTACAGTTGAAACGAGTACCCACAATGCCTGGGTATACTCAGTACCTGAATCAACCTGCAATATTTGGGTACTATTTGGTACCTGTTTAGTGCCCGACTCAGATACCCGATATCCTGGAATAGCGACTTCTGATCCTGGAATATCAGCTTCCAGCCCTGATTTTTTGAGATTCCTTCCAGGTTTACCAATTGGTAATTGGAAAAATCAATAATGGAAATTACCAATTTTTCAGATAGTTGGGTACCCAACTGGTGATTGGGTAGCCCACTGGGTACCCAACACGGTACTTAAAAATGTGGGTACTACTCACAGATACCAAATTACTAGGTCTCTGTTTGGCTCAGTTACTGCAAATCTGATGGTTACCGATAACCGTGCGGATAAGCTTTACGGTCCCGTCTGGCAGGAACAGGCATGATGCAAAGGCCCATTCCATTCCCAATGTAGTCACCGGGAGATCTGCTTGTTGGCAGCAGCAACAACTCAGGATGAGACTGTAAATCGAAAGTAGATCTTAATCCACGTCACTGAGTGCTCAATTCAGATCCTCCTAGAATCACTGGAGTGGATCAAGTGGTTGGAGGACTGCGGACCAGGTATTTCGGTAGGGTAAGTCTGTGCAGTGTCAACAAAGTCAGCAGGTAAGAGCCTTTTGTTGGTGTAAATTGGAATGACACCAGTTAAGGATATGGCCTGTGTGACAGTGGGTAAAAATAAATGGGACGTGAGCCTATGGTGGCCTGCTGTGGCCTAGGACTCACTCGCACGAGTGGTCCTGTGCCGCCAGATGCAGTCCAGCTACTCCCCCGGAATGGGTAGGTGGCTGGCCTGGGATGTGCCCTGAGCCCAAATCTGGATGCCAGCCTGGGCCACGGGCTGCCCATGCAGGCCAACACAAGCCAGCACATTTGTTCGGCCCCGCCATCCCTGCCTCAGGGCAGTCATTTGGGGGGGGGGGGCAGGGGGCTGGGAGCAGGGGGGGGAGGGAGAGGCCGCCCACCTCCATGTTTTTTTAGCTCCCTGCCCTACTCAGGGCATGTTGGTGGTGGGCTGGCTCTCTGGCCCTGGGCATGTTTGCCCAGTGCCCCGCCCCAGCACAAGGTTGGGTAGCTGCTGTTTCCTGGACCGGGCGCTGCCCGTAGATCTGTTTTTACCCACTGAATTTCAAGACACAATCCTGCATTGTTAAAGTCAATGGCAAACGTCCCATGGGTTTCAATGGTGGAGGATAGTCCTTGCCCGCATCCAGTGGAATTTGCATCTGGACATGAATCTCAAAGGTCTGAAGATGCAATTTATGTTGGAGATGGAGAAAGTTGATTCTCAACATTCTAAAAGCAAACAAGTCTTGCTGGGCCTGTTCCTCTCTCCTTTGTGAGCAGAAGGAATGAACCGAGGGCTGGCTCACGTGACGGGCAGCTGCGAGGGAAGAAAATTACCTTTACGAGGTGTCTGTGAGTTAACTGGCAGTTGGCAGCCAGTGGAGAAGCTGGAATTCAGCATGACAGTATATTTATTAACTCAGAGCCACTTTGAAGGAAGGCCTCCTGTCCGCCCCCTGCCAGCTTGCAGAAAAAAATGCAGTAAACAATCCCACCCACTGACTTCATCTGCCGGTAACACATCCTGATTCTTGGCATGACTGGAAAGGGGAGAAATGTGCTTAAATCACAGGGGGGCGGGGGGGGGGCAGCTGGGTGGGATTCAAGGAATGCTTAATTTGTAACAAAAATGGTGTCACCCCCTGCCAGGTTGTTGTTCTGCCTGGAATATTATAAGGGGTGACTCTGAGGGACCTTTTGGGATTGCCACCTATGCAATGTTTAAAGGAACACTTATGAAATAACGTGTTGCAGACCCTGTATTTTTCATAAAAGTGTTCCTTAAAAATTTGAATAGGTGGCAATCCTACTTTTATCCCTTCCAGCTGGGAGCAGTCATGCCAAACGCACATGCTAACTAGAGCTGAACCGAATGCTAACCAAAGAATATCCACCATTTTGGATAGTACGGCCATTATTCCGCTGTAAACCGATTACTGCTAACCGCCGAACTAAATAACCAGATAATACTGCAATACTTAGCTGGTTTACCATACATCATTACTGTATTAATTAACGTTACTGTTACTAGTCTAAAACCAGCTCATGGGCAGAGGAGGGAGGAAACAGGAAAAGAATGATGGGTAAATGGTAAATAGTAGGGGTGGGAATTTCCATTTTGGATAGCGCCAAAATGGCCCGAAAATGGTCATTTCTGTTTTAAAACTGTAAAACCAAAATTGCGGTTCTTTTTCGGTTCTGGTGGGGTTTTTTTCAGTTATTTTTCCCTGTGTTTTTCTCATTGACATCAATGGGAGAAAATACATTGATGTCAACGAGAAGAAACCAGGGTAAAAAAATCAATGCAAAACCCCCCAAAAAACCCAAACCAAAATTAGATCTGAAAATCATGAAGAACTGAAACCAAAATAAACGAAATTCCACCTGGAGTCCCATCCCTAGTAAATAGTAATACAGTAAATGGTATTTATGATAAATCAATGGTGCACTGTGGTGTTATGCCGCAATGTGGTAAATGTGTCAAACGACTAACTGGTTAATCCACTGAACAACAAACCGATACAGCTTTGTATTGGACCTTTCCAGACCCTGGCGGATAACCACGAATCCAGCCAGATAACGAATAGTGGCAGTTATCTGCTTCATCTCTAATGCTGACCTCCCATTCACTGTGGCCACCATGACTGAGGAGGGAAATGTCAGTGGTCCAGCCAATAACTTGTGGTCCCTTCTTCAGAAGAGGAGGCACCATGCACAACCGGGCTAATCTTCTGCCATAGAGACCTCACCTAATGGTCAATCGCTAAAGATTGGCTTGAGCCTGGAAGCAGGAAGGTTTTGTTTTTTAATCCCTTCCCAAACAAGGTGGCATTGACCGGAGGGGTTGCAGAGACTGTTCAGACTCAATGGCCCATTCATGCCAAGGCTTGTATGCTAAGCCTGTTAATTGTGGGGATGGGGTTTGTGGTGGAAGCTTCCAGGAACAGGCCAGAGGCCAGGTATAAGTCAGAAGGCCCTGATATCCCAGAGAGAGTTGGTGACCTCCCCAGGGAAGACCCTGTTTCCCTTTCTATAGATGCCAACCTCATGGCTCATTCAAGTTAACAATGTGGTTTCATTTAGAACCGGTTAGGAAACAGGATTGCCACCCTATTGGGTGTGTGTGTGTGTGTGCACAATATTCTTTCCCAAAGAGGAACAAAAGTTCAAAATGTTTTGTGGGGACAAAAAGCCTCCAGGAACAGAGTTTAGGACATTTTCAAACCTAGTGGGAAAAACGTTTTCCATTTCAAAAACACTGTCTCTCTCCAAAAGCAAATTTCCCTATGATGCTCTTTGTTTGCTGGGCCAGTTTCATTTTGTTCTCTCAAAATTTGGGGGTCGACTAACACATTGTTTTACATCAGAACATTTCAAAGAAAAAAAAAAGTTTGGCTGTAACATGGGGTAGTATGGGGCCACAGGGTGTCCATTCTATGGAGTAGGGAGGTATCTGTTCTATGGGATGCTAAGGGGAGGTCAGATACATTTCTGAAGTTGAGAAGTAGCAGGTGCACGTGCTTGTTTCCTTCTTGTGGATGATGAGCAATTAATATTCTGAGGCCAAATTAGTGTCAAATTAGGCCCTTAGTGTCATCTCTTCTAGGCCAATGCATTGTCTCCTTATTAAGTTATTTTAAGCAATGGAGTTGCTAGGTACAACGATTCAATGTTATTAATTAAAGGATATCAGCATCAGCCATAATCCATAAAAAGTAAACATTAACATAAAAAACAAAGAAGTGACATCACCCATAATTCAAAACAGGTACAACTGACTAGAACCTAATAGAGGATTCTGCCATTCTGATATCGGGAACACAGGCTGGGGCACAGATCATGGGTGCAGGATGAGCTCCCAGGAAACATAGTGGGAGAGTTTGCAAAGAGACGAGGTCAAAAGAGTTGGTGCAGCATTGGGGTCCAAGGGTCATGGCGCGGAGCGGATCAGCACACGGACAAGACAGGACTGAATGAAACAAGCAGAACTGAAGCTGGATGGGGTGGGCTCCCTGGGCAGTCCCGTAGGGAGCACATTCCGCAGATGTTGGACCCCCATTGAAGCAGATGCCAAGCCCCAGTATCCCAGCAGCCAGACTCACCAATGGGATCAGAAGGACGGGGTTCTCAGAGGGAAGGTCAGAAAGGCCAGCCTCCAGCTGGACCAAAGGACACACTAGGTTCAGAAAGTGAGGTGTGTGGAGAGATGAGGAGGAGACACAGAATGTAACAACAGGAAGTGATGGGGAATCGAAAAGTTGACCGATGATCCACCTAGCTTCCTGTGGCTGCTGGCTAGCCTTACATACAGGCCAGCAGCCAGCCAGCCAGCCAGGAAACCGGGGTGAGGCTGAGGAGGGGTGTGGCTTGACTGGCACTGTGGGAGGGCTTATAGCCAATACTGGGTCCAGCTAGCAGCAACTGGTGGCTCTGCTGAGCCAGCTGCTGCACCCAGGGCTCCAAGAGTGGTGCTTCAAGCCTGAGTCCTTGCAGAGGGTGGTGTCTATTCTATGCAGTTGGGAGGTATCGTCTCTTACGGAAAACAGAATTTTCTGTCAAAGAGTTGTGTTGAAAAATGTCCGACTGGCCCAATGTTCCATGTTCAGGGATAAGGAACAGCCATGTGACCATATTGACAAAAAACTGTAAAAAAAATCCACTAAGTTGAGCTCCAAAGACTAAGACTGAAGTTATCAGTCTCCAAGGTGGCCAGTCACGCATGGAGCTATGGGGTCAACCTCTGGAGGCCCCTCTGGCTTGTCACTTGGGTAGCTCTGCCCCTCCATGACTTGCTCCTGTTTCACTGATTGGGTAACCCTTCTCCACATCGCTCTTCTGCATCAGGCTATCCCCGAGCAGGCAGAGGTAGGGGACGCCAGCAGGGGTAGGCCGCAGTCGGGATTGGGCAACGAGGACTACTAGAAAGGGTTTGTGTTGAGTTCTGTGTGGAGGTGGGTGGGGCTGCACTCTCCAGGCTCACCTACCTCATGCTGGGCTGGGGGGTTCCGGCTTCCTGGTCCCTGCTCCTCCCTCAGCCTGTGAGCTGCACAACTGAGCCTGGGAAATTCCCCACTCGCCTTTTTCTGAGTGGGGAGGGGACTGAGGAGGCCTCTTTCCACCTGCGTGTAACCCCCTAATGGGTCCCTGTTCCCAGGTGTGCATGGATGCTGGGATCGGCGGCTGTGTGCTTCCCCCCGACTGCGCTTCTCCCCCGCTCCCCCCCCACTGCTAAGCAGCTGTTTGGTGGTGATGGTGGTAGGAAGCAGACTTTGAAATTGACAAGAGCTGTCTGGGAGCGCTGGGATTTCCAGAGCTCCCAGCTGGTGCTTCTCAGTTGTTGTTTTTTTAAACTTGTTTTTTGCTCGCCGTCGCCGACAACTTGGTGACCACATCCTGGTGCTCAGTTCGTCCCAGAACAGAATGAGCACCAGGATTTTGACGCGATTACTTGGTTTAACGAGATCTCATTCCAGCCTTAGTCACAATAATGGGGTGATTCCATTCCCTGCCGGTTGCTCCTGGTTCCCAACAGTCAGAGGTGACGTCCCCCGACCAACTTGACTGGGCCTATCCTCTAAGAACGTACCACCTTCCCCCTGATCCTGGATCCGCCACCCGGAGCTTGGAAAATGTGGAACTTTGTCCCTAAGGGCAGCCTAGGGCAGAGACGGCGAACCTCAAGCTTGTAGCCCAAATCTGACCAACGGTTCTTTTCTTTATTTGGCCACTTTCCAGCTCCTGCCTTTTACTTTCCCAGCCCGAGGAGCGTTCAGCCAGGGCAGAAGTGGGGCAAACGGTGGCTCTACAGCCACATGCATGTCTTTGACCCCATGGGGATAAAATGGATGTAAAATCTCAGGATTAGGAAACGTTGTCCAACCCTGCTATAGGGCAAGGTTCCCAATTCCAGGAGCCAAATGCCTGGGTGAGGTCTCTGCCGGGGACCCTGGAGGGTCTCAGGTAGCAGCACGTCTGGGTGAGGTCTCTGCCTGGGATCCTGGAGGGTCTCAGGTAGCATTTTTGTGAGTTTTCTTTTTTTGTTTTTTTTGGGGGTCTCAGGTAGCAGCATGTCTGGGTGAGGCCTCTGCTGGGGATCCTGGAGGGTCTCTGGTAGCATCTGGGTGAGGCCTCTGCCGGGGATCCTGGAGGGACTCAGGTAGCACGCCTGGGTGAGGCCTCTGCCAGGGATCCTGGAGGGTCTCAGGTAGCAGCACGTCTGGGTGAGGTCTCTGCCAGGGATCCTGGAGGGACTCAGGTAGCATCTGGGTGAGGCCTCTGCCGGGGATCCTGGAGGGACTCAGGTAGCACGCCTGGGTGAGGTCTCTGCCGGGGATCCTGGAGGGTCTCAGGTAGCATCTGCGTGAGGCCTCTGCCGGGGATCCTGGAGGGACTCAGGTAGCATCTGGGTGAGGTCTCTGCTGGGGATCCTGGAGGGTCTCGGGTAGCACGCCTGGGTGAGGCCTCTGCCAGAGAGTCGAATTTGAAACCCTGCTGCCGTGTCAGGTTGTGACAATACTGGGCTAAGATGGACCATTGGTCCGACTCAGTTAGGCTGAGTTCCAGCTGGGCTGGAAAATTGCATTCATTGTTCACTCTGACTAACACGTGCAGTGAACCAAGTCTGAATGGAGCCGAGAGCTCCTGACTGAATTGAAAAGGAGTCTTTTTTTCTGCCATTTATCAGATCTTTCTTCATTTGTTATCCTTGCCATTAAAGGGCCACGACTGAATTTCCTTCGAGAGGCTATCAATAGCCAGGGCAGGCAATTCGATTAAGGGCCGGTGAGCCTTGGTCTGAGTTGTGACTATGGAAACCTTTACAATACCAGAGTGGTTGGAGGTGTGCAAACCAAGCAGCACAGAGTGTGTGTGTGTGTGTGTGTGTGTGTGTAAGCTCTCCCCAGGCAGAAGTGGTCATATGAACATCTTTACCCCAAGTACCCTGAAGATACCTCTCCTGTGGTAACTTCACTAGGATTTAAGGAGCTGCCTAACAGTCAGACCAACGGTCCATCTTAGCCCAATATCAACACGACCTGATACGGCAGCAGGGTTTCAAATCCAGCCCTCCAAGATCCCCGGCTAGAACTCAGTGCTCGGAGGTTATAGAGGAGGAAGGAGGTGGCACTAGAGAAGCTGCAGGGAGCGCAGAGTCTGGTTCCCAAGCTGGGAAAAATGGGAAACAAGAGTAGGGACCTGTGGTCCAACCGGACTGTTTCGCGCATGAACAAAATGGCCGCTGTACTTCTGCGCATGCGAAAAAATGGCTACGGCCATGCAAAAAGATGGAAGCCACTCCGTTTTTATTTTGTTTGGTCTAATTGGGTTGGAACTATATGATTCTTTACGTCTAGAGGATCCTGCCTTGACTGGTTCTGTTGACCTTGCATTATGAGTCTCTTTTTGAAGGCCAGCCCCCTGAGTCACCCTGTTCCCTTTCTGTCCCCCTGCAGCAGAGCTGTACCACAAAATGGCACCTGCCATGAGGAACCCAAGATGGCCACTACAGGAAGTGGATAAGTTTGGGGCGGGGCTCGCCCTATAAGACTGAGACAGATAGGAAGGAGAGGTCAGTCTGCTGTGGGACGAGGAAGGGAGCACATCTCTGCCGAGGCCGCCTGAAGACTCCGCTGATGGAGGCTGTGGAGTGTGGCCATTAAAGAGCGGGTATTGTGAGTTGGTAGCTAGGGATGTGCGAACAGAATGTGGTTTGGATGTTCGGACGTTCGGTTGTTCGGTTCGAATCCCGGGTTTGGTTGTTCAGTTTGGTGGAGTTCGGTTCGGCCGAACTTGGCAGAACATTAGAAAATAGCACTATCGATACCGATACCGAATTCTAAGATTTTTTGGGGTATTGGTATAATTTAGCCCTGAAACAACCCCTAGTCTCCACCCTTGGTGCCAGGAAGTCTGCTCCTCAGCTGCCTCCCCCTTCCAGTCACATTTTTCCTGCCCAAAGTCACGTTTTTCCCACCCCTGAACTCATCCGAACTCACCCGAACATGGCTGAACTGTTCGGCCATTTTTGAGTTCGGTTCGGACGTTCGAACAGACCAAGTTCGGTCCGAACTCCAAACATCCGAACTGCGTTCGCACATCCCTATTGGTAGCCAGCCAGAGGACTGTTCCCTGGCAGGGCGAAGCCATATATTATGGTCTGTGATTAATGTGCTGTTGACTGGCCAGAGGTCTGGTGCCTGGCCTCTGATAAATAAACGATTTCTGGACTTTTACCCGTAAGTGACAATATCCCTTTGGACTTGATCCTGCAAACACTTGCCCATAGAGTAGGACCCTGCAACACCCTCTGTTCCCACCCAGTCACCCACCAGCCATTTGGCTGCTCCCGAACACATTATCCTTGGTGTAGCTTTGTGGGCATTTGAGGCAGCGTTACCGGTGTGGAAAAAAAGGAACGGCGTGCCTCGCTGCCTGAAAAATTCCATTCTGGTATCCAGGAGCCAAAGCTTTTGATTCAAAAGAGGGAGGCAAAGTCCCGTGTTCTTGAGTCGGAACTGGAAAAATACAGCCTGAAGCTCCCCTTTCGCCCTAGCTCCCCAGCCAAAGTTTCCTCATCACATTCCTGGCATTCTCCCTGTTCACTGCTTTCCATTCTTCAGCGATTAACAACTCCGGGTAGGTGAGGAAACCTAGCCAGCGTGTGACAGGATGATGGCCACTCATGTTCCAGGCTCCGTGCACAAAGGCACAGTCAAGAAGGTGCGAGGGCTGTCTACAACATCAAACAAGCCAACCCATCGAACGCTGTTTCCCTGCTCCCAGAGGAAAGCATTCAAATGGCATTGTGTTTTCCAGAGCAGAGGGTTGGCCCGAGGAGCAGTCTGCTTCTGATGAGTGGAGGAGCTCTTTGCTCCTGGGCAACTGCTAATTTGGTTGGGGCGGCACTAAGGAGGAAACGAAATGTGGCATTTGATATTTGTGCCTGCAAACCAAGACCCGTATTTGCCTTCATCATGTGGCAAAGTTGGCACATCAATAGAAGTTGTTCCAATAAAAAAGTTGTCTTAACTATTTTGGCTACAATCCATACACCACTTACTCCGGTAAAGGCCCTTCTGGTCTTCAATGGGCTATTGTGGAGCAAGTGATTTAGGGTTCAAAGCCTTTGCCTGCTGGGTTTCTATATTTGGGACTGTGACATGCTTTAATATGACTCAGCGGGACTCTGAGGAGCCACCAACGCCACAAGGGAAAACCCAAGATGAGGTCACAGCCGGTTGAAATTTTTGGGCGTGCTTTTGGTGGATCCTAACTCGCATTTACGTTTCAGAATGTTCAAAATGGGCCAATTCCTTTCTGCTTCCCAAAGATCGATTGATCAATTGATAGATCCATCCATCCATTCATAAGAACATAAGAAGTGCCAGACTGGGTCACACCAATGGTCCATCTAGCCCAGCATCCTGTCTCCGACAGTGGCCAATCACGGTGGCTTGGGAGAAGCACCCAACAGGTCACAATGGGGGATCCATTCCCTGTTGTTTTCCCCCAGCTCCCGTCATGTTCCCTGATCCTGTCTGGCTAATAGCTGCTAATGGACCTATCTTCCAGAAACTTGTCCAAACCTCTTTTAAACTCAGCTATAGTACTGGCCCTTACCACAGCCTCTGGCAGTAGATTCCACAACCCAATTATACGCTGAGTGAAAAAATATTTTCTTTTATTTGTTTTAAACTTGCCACCCATGAGTTTCATGGAGTGTCCCCTAGTTCTAGTACTAGCTGAGAGGGTAAATAACTGCTCCTTGTTTATTAGTTCCACCCCACTCATGATTTTATAGACCTCTATCCTATCTCCTCTCAGTCGTCTCTTCTCCAAACTGAAGAGCCCCAACCTACCAAGCCTCTCCTCATACGGGAGCCCTTCCATGCCCTTGATCATTTTTGTTGCCCTTCTCTGTACCTTTTCTAGTTCAGCGATGTCTTTTTTGAGATGGGGCGACCAGAACTGCACACAATATTCGAGGTGCGGTCGCACCATTGATTTGTATAGAGGCATTATGACCTCCTCAGTTTTATTCTCTATCCCCTTCCGAATAATTCCTAACATTCTGTTTGCTTTTTTGACTGCTGCCGCACACTGCGCTGTGGGTTTCATTGTATTGTCCACAACCACCCCCAGATCCTTTTCCTGAGTGGTAACTCCTAGCTTAGTACCCAGCATTGTGTACATAGTTTGGATTATTTTTCCCAATGTGCATCACTTTGCACTTGTCCACATTAAATCTCATCTGCCAATTAGATGCCCAGGCACCTAGAGTTGTAAGATCCTGTTTCAGTTCTTCACAGTCTGCTCGTGTTTTAACTACCCTGAATAACTTGGTGTCGTCCGCAAATTTGATCACCTCACTCTTAACACCCTTTCCCAAATCGTTAATGAATACATTAAACAGCACCGGTCCCAATACAGATCCCAGAGATACACCACTTTTTACATCTCTCCATTGTGAAAACTGACCATTTAGTCCCACCCTTTGCTTTCTGTCTTTTAACCAGTTTCTGATCCATCATTGGTATTTGAAAACCAAGCGTTTTTGTCTTGTACATTTCAGTCCGTGGGGAAATATAAACATAGGAAAATTGCTGGACATTTCTTCTGAAAACTAAAAAAAAAAAAAAGTTTTCACATAAGGTTTGATATGGGGGGAAAGATATATTTCCTGATGGGTGAAAAAAAGAAAGTTGAGTTGGAAAATGTCATAGAAATGCATGTCTGGAAGGGATCTAAAGACCATCTAACTCTCCAATGCAGGGTTAAAACTGATTCCATGGGGCTACGATCCCAGAACCTTCTCTGTCTGAAACAGATGGGATAACCACTGCATATGGAACCAAGTAGCTTTAGTTGCTGGATTGTTAGAGAAAACTGAGACTTTTGGAACACATTGATATAAGAACCTAAGAAGAACATAAGCAGACCAAAGGTCCATCAAACCCAGCATCCTGTCTCCAACAGCAACAGCTTTGAGTGCTTTCAAGAAGCACACAACAGGGAGTGATCCATCCCTTGGTCAACTTGACCAATAGCCCCTTTAGCTTGGCAGATGTGTGGAGGGATGCACAGAGGAGGCCATCTTTGACATGGCTCTTTCCAACTAAAGACAAGAACTTCTATGATTTGAACTGAAAAGCCAGGATTTGAAGCTGGGATCTAGAAGACTCTCTTACAATCTGTAGATCACTCATGCAGCCACTTGCATAGGTTACACCTGTTGCGTGTGCAAGGTAACTGTGGAGGAGGTGCATTTTTGCAATGAGACAGCCAGTATGGACTGACCTCTCAGACACAACAGGTTTCTCATCACCTCTTCTAGTTACACAAACTTTAGACCCTCCTGGGCTCCAGGTCTTAGTGTTAATGGTAAAATATGTAAAGTTACAATTGTCCCACAACAGAGTATTACAAACCCAGGAAGATCTGAATTAAGGTATCCCTTAAAATTGAAATCTAAACATGGTAAGGTCTGAAAATGGATCACTTGCCACCCAAATGACCTTAACTCTGCCCCATAGCGATGCTGTACAATAGGAGCGCTGGACTCTTTAGCATTTGTAGCTCCAAATGTTTCTTTAAAAAGTATCACAAGAGATTGTCTAAGACATAACAATGCAAGTGAAATAATATGTAGCTGAAGTGTGGAAGGATGGCTTTCATTTCACAGCAAACACAGCCAAAGATGTGCATGCCTCTTATTTCACTGCTGCTGAATTATGTATCCATCACATTCACTCTCATTGAAATCTCTGGCTGCATTTAGGTTTGTTTAAGAACAAGGCACCTAGCTATCAAGAAAACTGAAACAGGGCATAAGATCACAGACTGTTCTTCCCCATCCTACTGTGAGAAGAGGAATTAGCCTCCTCAGGCATCAGATTGATGTCGAACTATGCATTCTTAGCACAAACGTTTTCAACTCACGTGGCCTTAAAAGCTGACAGGAAAAAACTGAGCTCAATTTTAGAAGAAGCTGGACAGGTAAATTCATACCCCCTCGCTAATTTCCAAATTAGTTAACTCTGTTACAAAACTCATGTAGACAAGCCCTTAAACTGGATTAAGGCGAGTTTGAATTTGCTTTTTTTAAAAAAAACAAAAAAACACAAAGATGGCCCACCATTTTGGAATGGCAGAATTTCCAATATGGCGGAATTTTCATCTGTGGATCTCCGCTTATTTATTTATTCATATCCCATCCTTCCCCGAAGGACATACACTATAAAAACATTTAAAATACAATCCGTTTGTTCGGGTTATTCCATCTGGGTCGTTTCTCCCCACTTGTGTCATTCTGTCCAAGTCATTCCTTTCGATTGGGGATGTAAACGACGGCCACGGTGGCAGTGATCAGAATCAGAAAACCAACTGAAAGTGATAAACAGAGACTGGGGAAAATTCTGCTTCATTTGGAATGGGACAGAACGGACAATTCCATCGGAAATGGAATTCATTCAGAAATTTCAGTTCAGCTCTAAACTGGATTAGCCTCTTTGGAGAGATTCTTAGGGCCCATCATCCAGCCACTCACCCTCCTTGCAAACTCCCCATAATCTGCGTTTGCCTCATCGATGCACAATGCGTTTGAAGAGTGACCGATTTCCCTGCATTTCAGTGTCCCACCCTTAGTATCAGGTGGCGGAGAAGAAGGGGCCACCCAGGAGGACAGCATTTTACACAACATCCTAGCTGAGTTAAGATGTTAAGAATGACTTATTCCTATTTATCTTAATGAAAATTAAGCCAGTCTACATAGGAATTTTGTAGTTATCTCTGTTACAAAACTCATGTAGACAAGCCCGTAAACTGGATTAGGGCTGGTTTGGATTTCCCCTTTTTTGGTTGTTGTTGTTGCAAAGATGATCAACCATTTTAGAACGGTGGAGAGAATTTCGATCTAAATTCTGCCGTTTTTGCAGAATTCAAAGTTAACAGAAGTTCCCCTCCTAATCTCAAATTTACCTTCCTAGCTAAACAGATTTATCTGGTCCATCTAAAAAGGGGTCACTTTATTAGCAAACTTCTCTTCTAGGAAGTCAGTTGCCCAACAGCCCTTGACAGCAAGAGATGTCTGGAGAGACAGCCCCATCATCAGCGCTGCACTCTTTCCAGAACCTCATCGCTGTAACCCCACCGTACCCTGCCTGTCAAATGACCAACAGGATCAGGAGGCATCTCCCCTGCCAATAAACCTCTTGCAAGCAAACAGACTTCTGGAAAATCCAGCAGAACAGCTTCCCCTTTCCCTGCACGCTGCACCCTGGCCTGCTCCCAAAGTCAACCCTCACCAAAGACATTCCTGTAACATCACCTCGGCTGTTCCCTGAAGAGCAATTAAACAATCCCCAGCTGCCAGCCACGCTGCCAATCACGCTAACGACTGCAGACAAAGACGAGAAGGCGAGAGAGAGAGTCTTGGATCTCTGGTTCCTGCCCCAGGCAGGGTGATCACCTTCCCAGATTGCCTAGGGGCCATTGCGATCAAGACAGCCTGGCAGGGAACAAACGGCCTGGTGTGGCATCCTGGTTTTGTCTGCCACCCTCCCCAGCGAATTTCAGGGGTGTTCGCATCTGTGAAAGCCGCGCACTGGGGCGTTAGCGAGTCACTGCACCTGAGCAGCCTCTGATTTCCCTTGAGGAATCTGGGAACGATGATCACTCACCTTGGAGTGTGAAAGAGACTCCCCCTTCCCTCCCCCCCCAACAACAAGGATTGGGCCTCCCAATACGACAAGACCCAGAAGAAACACAAGAAAACTCTCTTGCTAAAGGGAATAATGAACTGGGGGGGAAAATTCAGTTCATGAGCAGATTCCATGAGCTCCCTGCTCAACTGCCCTGTGTACGGTTCCCGTTGCGCGCTCACTCCAGCCTTGTCCCATAGTGACTTGGCCTCCATGGCGGCTGTATCCTACCTGGTGCTGCCTGCATCTCCGACATGCCGCCAGCCATGATGAGAGCCTCCAAGAGCTTCACGGGCTGCTCGGGATTCACCTCCGAACTGGGGGGAGAAGGAGCGATAGGTCAATGGGGTGGTGGTGGCAAAGAGCGTCTCCTCCATCAAGACAGTGGTGGTGGTGAATGAGGCCTAGATCTACACACACAGACGCAAAATGTACGCACACGGTCTGAAGGACATGCCTAGTTTTCCACCTTAGAGTTGTATCTCAGAGAATGGCATACGAGCTCAGGGTCTGCTTACTATTCTAGGGATTTGAAAGGCATTTTCCCCAGGTCAGGTTGGCTGGTGACCCTGGGGGCTCATGCACAAAATGGCGGCAGCCTATATGGTGCTGCCATTTTCTGCATGTACAGTATGGCCACCACGTTACGCATGCCCATTCGATGGGAAATGTTTCTATCATAATTTCGATCGAACATAAGAACATAAGCAGTGCCATACTGGGCCAGACCAATAGTCCATTGAGCCCAGCTCCTGTCTCTGACAGTGGCCAATTTTGGTGGCTTGGAAGAAGTACCCAGCAGGTCACAATGGGGCAATCCATCCCCTATTGTTCACTCCCAGCTCCTGACACTAAACGGTTACATTCCACAGACCTACCTGGCTAACAGCTGCTAATGGACCGATCCTCCAGAAATGTGTCCAATCCTTTAAAAAACAACCACCCCAATACTTTCTTTTATTTGTTTTAAATCTACGACCTGTTAGTTTCATGGGGTATCCCCTAGTTCTAGTGCTATTTGAGAGGGTAAACATTCCCTATTTACTCGTTCCACACCACTCAGGATTTTATAAACTTTTATCATATCCCGTCTCAGATGTTTCTTCTCCAAGCTGAAGAGCCACAACCTATCCAGCCTATTTTCACAGGGGAGCCGTTCCAGACCGTTTATCATTTTTGTTGCACTTCTCTGTACATTTTCTAGTTCTATTATATATTTTTTGAGACGGGGTGACCAGAAATACACACAATACACAAGGTGCCGTTGTACCATAGATCCATATAAGGCATTAGGATATTTTCAGTTTTATTCTGTATCCCTTTCAGAATAATTCCTAACATTGTTTGGTTTTTTTTTACCACTGCTGCACAATGAACTGGGGATTTCAATGTATTGTCCACAATGACTCAAAGGCCCTTTTCCTGAGTGGTAACTCTCCTACTTTAGAACCCAGCATTGGGTATTTTCAGACGTGGCGGGACCGATTGGCCCCGGCACGGAAACAACCCGTCGGGGCCACCATGTCATGGGCTAACAGATGCGGTGGCTGATCCCGGCGGGGAATCTGGGGAGGGGGCGGGGCCGCGCGGCGCTATGCGCGGCCGCACAGCTCCGCACCCCAACGCTCCCCCAGCAGCCCGCCCTCCCGGAGATGGGCGGATGCTGTGGCCAATCCGGCTGCTGCGCCCGCCCACCCCGGGAAATTGACCACTACCTGGAATCAGCGGTGAGCACGGCCGCTGATTCCGGGCCGTGGTCAGCGGCCAGACGTGACATTGACACGCTCACCCACGGGGATTTCCCAGTGGTTGAGCGTATCAACGTCACGTCTGGTCAGTGTTACTCCGGGTGGTCATCCTCGTGAATCACAGGGTGGAATCCGATTTACCATGCTTCCGGCCCTCCTCCGGCGAGGAGGGCTGGAAGCGTGGTAAATCGGATTCCACCCCGTGATTCACGGGGGTGAACATCTGGCATAACACTGACCAGACGTGCCGAGATCACGCTCCCCATATGGGAATTGACTATGGTTAAGCGTGATCTCGTAATGTCTGAAAATACCCATTGTGTACATACAGTTTGGATTGTTTCCCCCTACGTGCAAATTCACAGCAAAATTTTGATTGCAGTTCTGAAAATGTGGAAAAATTCCATGAAAAGAGGGAGGGCTGTTTCAATCCAGCCATACTCTATGATCTTCTATGAGGCTGCTGAGAGGTCTGTCCATAATACCTTGCTGTCTTGATGGTCTACACCATAGAGACGCCATAACCGATCCAGGTGTGGCAACAGCAATTGTATTCCAACAGAGCCATTGGGGCAATACAAGCAGTAAAGATGTTGGACTTGGACCTGGAAGACGCAGGTCCAAATCCTGCCTTAACCAGGAACTCATTGGTCAGCCTTGGACAAGTCATACTCAGCCTTGGTTCCATAAACCAGCAATAGCAACGACTTACCGCACAGGGTTGTGGGGAAGGACACTTGGTAAGGACTGTGAAGTTCTTTAAACATTGAAAGCACCATGGGAATGATAAATAATGCCAAGAACATGTCATGGCAAAACAGGGTTGTGAAACCACAACTTCTTGCTTGGTTGACTTCTTGCTAATGTTTGCTCATTTATAAAGTCACAAGACAATTGGGTCCAGCAGGAAAGTGAGGAGCAGGAAAGCTAAGTTGGCGGAGATTGCTTAGTGGCAGGAAGAGAACCTTGGAACCCCGGCTTGTTCTATCGCTGCTCCAACTGCCAAACTAGCCCACCTTTCACAATCTACCGTTGGGATAGGCAAGACCCAAGGTGGGAGGGGAAGCAGGCACACAGAGAGGGATGATGGTGAGCCAGTAGAGCCTGGTGGCTAGGGTGTTGGACTTGCATTTGGGACACCAGGGTTCAAATTCCACCCCACTGATTAATTCAGTGGGTGGGCTTAGGCAAGTCACTCTCAACCCCAGTTCCCCATCTGCGAAATGGGAGCAGAGATACATTGGGGCTGGTCCCATGAGACCCACGCAAATCCCATGTGCAGGGGGTTTGGGGTTGACTCGTGGCCAATGTCAGTTGCAGGTATTAGTCACATTTTCAGGTGGCCTGTCAAGTATCTAAACAATGTTTGGTTTTTGGTTAATCTGAGTTTCTGGTTTTTTGGGGAGTCTCCAGTTTAGTTATTTTGGTCAGTCGTATCAGTATTTCACTTGTGTCATTTTCACCTCTCTTGCATGTGCAATGGTGCAAACATTGCCAGAACTGAAATACCAAAACAAAATGACTGAAATAGTAAAACAAATACCAAAAAAAACCCCAAATAAGGTAACCGAAACAGGCACGTGGAGTGCAAACAACAGGTATCGGTTATTACCCGAACTGCCATTTTCGGTTCTGGCAGGGTACGGTTTATCTTTTTGTTGGGTGCCTGCTTCAGCTTTAAATGAGAACAACAACTTACCTGGCAGGGTGAAGTTGAACGACATGAGGAGGGTAAAGCATTTGAACATGGAAAACGTGATATAATTCACAGTCAGAGTGGATTAGTAGCAGCCCAGTGTCTTAACCACAAAGGCAAGCAGCAGATAAACTCTTAGGAAGCAAAGAATCTTTATACAACTAGGGCTGAATCTGGAATTAAGAACAAACAAGAAAACCAAACCCCAAACCAAGCCATTTGTATATTGTGCAAAACGGCTGCTGGGTTGGTTGGCGCAAGGCAGCACAAAATCACCGCTGCCCGTATCCAAAATGATTGTTGATGCAAAAATGGAACCGCTGTTTTGGTTTAGGAGATCCCAGATGCTCCCAGCTCTTGCAACGAGCTACCTTCCTGTGACATTTCTGAGCCGCATTCCCGGACAGCGACCCAAACCCTCCCTGGAGGCTGCAGGTCTCTTCAAGAGGAAAGTCAGGGGAAAATGGGAGAACTAAAAGGCTTTTTCCAGATTTCCCCAGTGACCAGATGCTTTTTTTAGTTTCTTAAGCAACAAATGGTCGTTTGGATAAGTGACGCTGTCACGTAGTTTTGAGCCCCGGAACTGACCTGCCTTAAATTTGTTCTAACCAGTGCAGAATGTCAGTTGGAATAGAAATATCAGAGGAGTTAGTTTGTTAAGCTTCTTGTTCGAAACTGGAAGACTTAAAATTATGTTTTGTTCAGGAATGGCTTGTAACCGGGGGACTGAGCAGAAGGTCTCAGTGACCCAGCACAACAGAGAGAGAAAGGCTGACGAACCATCTTTACAGCAGGGCTGGGGAGCCCCAGATTGGTGGGTCAAATACAGCCCACGGCCTTTAGTTATATTGCAAAGGTAGGGTTTGATCTGGCGACCCTCCGGGTCAGCCCAGGGTGGCCCCGGTAATCTGGAAACACTGGGGCTTCTTGCGATGGCAGGGGGCAGGAAGGATTCGAATTGGCTCTTCTGGTTTCTCGGAACAGTTCCATGAAAATGGAAAGGTGGTCAAAATTCCGATTGGAATTCTGATTGATCAAAATTTTCGATCGGAATACATAGTGGCCACCCAACAAAATGACGCCATTTTGCTGTATGCCGACCATTTTATGCGTGCACAGTATGACCCGCACCAGTTTCTGCTTGTGCAAAACAGAGAAAAGCTTTTTTGAGCATTCCAGCAAATGAAAATGGGAGCGACCTTTTGTTCTGATTTTTGCCAGAATGATCAAAATGATGGGTTTTCCCGTCAGAAATTGAATCTGGTGGAAATTTTCATTTCAGCCCTGCTGAGGATGGCCACGTCAGAAAGGGAGGGGTGGGCGGGCTGCAGGGACTTTCCTAACGTGGCCATGTTTCTAAGGAGTATCATGATGTCATTATATTATTATAAGCATTTATATAGCGCCAGAAATGTACCTGGCGCTTTACAGAGAATAAAATAGACAAGGTCCCTGCCCGAGAGCTTACAATCTAAAGAGAGAGGGAAGGGAGACAGGGAAGGGGGAACAGAGAGGGAGAGACAAGGGGTGCGACATTCACGAGGATTCGAGAGCTCAGGTACATGTTCTTGGCTTGGTTACAGTAAACAGGAGTTTGCAGATAACAGGTGGGGGGTAATCCTGGGTGGGGATGATTAGCAGGAGTTAGGAAGGGTGGAGNCAGGTGGGGGATAATCCTGGGTGAGAATGGTTAGCAGGAGTTAGGAAGGGTGGAGCAGAAGAGGTGGGTTTTAAGGAGGGACTTGAAGGTGTGGAGGGTGGGGGCCAGGCGGATGTGGGCAGGGAGGGAGTTCCAGGCGTGCGGGGCAGCGAGGGAGAAGGGACAAAGGTGGCTGGGGGAGCGGGGGAGGCGTGGGAGGGTGAGGGAGGGGATGGAGGAGGAGCGGAGTGCTCGAACAGGGGTTCGGAGGGAGATCAGAGCAGAGAGGTAGGGGGGAGCGAGGTGTGAAAAAAAACCCTTTGCCACGCCCACATGGCTCCACCCCCTCTGAGTGAACGTCTGGAGGAAGACGATCAGCCTCTCTCTACGGCCCCTTTTCAATTCCTAGATCTAGCCGACAGATTTACCTTAAGTAGATTCCCCCTACACTCTCCTTCTCTGAGCCTACGTCTCAGTCCTTCCCACTCTGAGCACATACGCTAACTTTAGAGCAACACACTTTTACAAATTTTCTAGCAGCATGAGTTTTTGCAGCAATGTGACAAGCTTCGTAGGGGGGCCATAGGCTCTCCATTGCTGGAGGTTTTCAAACAGAAGCCGGGCAGCCAGCTGTCCGGGATGTTATAGGGTGTTTTTACACACACATTTCTCCTGCATGTTTGCTGTTACATCCAGAACTTTCTGTGTGTCTAAATCACTCACTCAGATCTTAAACACCCAGCTCTTTGAACTTCTGCATAGAACTTCCCCCAGAACTTTTGTGTGTAAAAGGTTCCCCTGGTAAACTGCTTTGCTCCAGGCAACTGTGGTCACTTGGTTTCCATGGCAGCCTGTCACATCTACAGCTGCGGCTACTTTAGGCTGCCTCAGGGCAGTGTTTGTGTGGAGAATGCATCCAGGAACTGCCTCAGGGCAGTGTGTGTGTGTGTGAAAAATGCATCCTGAACTTACTTGTGGACTTGTAAACCCAGAAGATTGAAAAATCCGGAACTTTAAGGTGTGTGTAAAAATGCCCATAGCTACAGTCATCCTGTATCCAAACAGACGGTTGGAATCGATGACCCTTGTCATCCCCTTCCAACTCTGTGCTCTAAACAGACTGAAGGTCAAGAGGGGACTTGATTAAAACTGGCATGAGGACTGGGGAAATCGATTGGGAACTTAAGAGCTCTTAGCTGGAGGACAAGAACCAATGAGTGGGTGTTAAACCTAGACAGATTCATGTTAGAAGCAAGACGACCTTTTTATCCAGTGAGAGCAAGTAATCATGGGGACAGTTTACTCAGGCAAGGGGCTAGATTCAGCATCGTGTCCAGGTGCCATGTCAGGACTAGAGGACCTACTACAAGAGAGGCTGCGGCCTAGCAAGTGATCGAGCTTCAACAGTTTGTGAAGACTGTGACAGGCCTGGGCTCCTAGTAAGGTCCCCCAGAAGGGCGACAACCCCACCAAGATGGATGTTTCAAGAGTCAGTGGGGATAGCCCTCCACCCCTGGCCACTCTGAAAACTTCATTCTTGGTGGGGCCTTTTGCAAGAAGTTTGAGCGCTGCAAGAAATTTTTCAGAGTGGGTGGGGGCAGAATATTGGCCCTGCTCTCTCACTCACCCACTCTGAAAACTTCTTAGTATGCTCAGGCTGCTAGCAGAGGCCCCCCACCCCCTAAAGCCCAGAGTCTGGGCTCAACTGAAATCCCTCGCTCCTTGGTCGCAACGCCCCTGGGCTTCAAAGGGAGGAGCAGGAGGGAACTTGCTGGCCTGTGCTGGGTGATCTCCATGGTCCCTTCTGACCTTAACCTACACAGTCTGGGCCCCTCATACCTTGGGGACCGCCTCACCCTCCACGCCTCAGAGCGATCCCTGAGGTCCACCAGGGGCGCCTTTCTGGAGGTCCCCCGCGTAAAGCGGGGAGTCCACAATGGAGAGGGCGTTCTCGGTGGCCAGGCCGAGGCTCTGGAATTCCCTCCCGGAGGAAGCCTGTCTGGCCCCAGGTCTGTTGGCGTTTCGGCGAGCCTGCAAGACCTGGCTGTTTGTCCAGGCCTTTGGAGGGGAGGGGAGGAGGGGAGGATGGGGTGGGGATCGTATTTTAAAAACATTTTAAAAATGAATTTTATTGTGTGTTTTTATGCTGCAAGCCGCCCCGAGATGCCGTGGGCATGAGGGGACGGCTAACAAATATTTACAAATAAATAAATAAATAAATAAATAAAATAAGAACCTCTGAGGCCGTGTTGTGAGAAACAGAGAAGCCATAGTAATCACTTTGATTTAATTAAATCCAAGTAACTACTCCACTTTGGCCGTGTTCAGATGAAATTGTATAACCTGGAGTAGTGCTGTGCCGGTTTCCCCTGATAGCGGAGACGGAATGATTGCTGAACCGTGGTGCACACGCTCTCACTGGTAAGTGTTCACATGAAAATTACTTCAAAATGCAAAGGGGGGGGGAGTATGTGCTCTTAATTCAGGAGAAGATACTGCTCTTCCTACTCCAGAATAACGTCAGTTTAGCGCTCTGTGTGAACACTTCAGGAGCAAGACCAAAGTAAGTCCCCAAACCATCAAATGACCTTTTCAGTGGGATGTGGGAGCAACGTGGCAGAGAACCAGTGAGTGGAGCTTTTGACTCTTTAAAGTGCGGCAGACTGCAAGGACTTCAGCCAGGTTTGGAGACTAAGGGCGCTTGCTGATGAGCATGGGGGGGCAGGGGACCTTCTGGGAGCGGAGATCGCATTAGGAGCAATTCCGGGAAGCTCCGCTCATGTGCGGGGGGTGGGGGTATAGTGGGATTTCCATCACGCATTGCAGAGCTCAAAAATCCAGTCCTGCAACGCGTGATGGAAATCATGCTAGAAACGGGCTAACACGCCCCCCCCCCCCCCCCCCACAAGCTGAGCTTCCCAGGATTGCTCCCAACATGATCTCCACTCCCCACCCCCCCTGCACTCGGCTGCAAGTGCCCTAAGTCCAGGAGCATACCCACTAGGGGCTAGAGCCGAACTCAGAGGCTGAGTCCCTAGGCATGCTTGGAAGAACAGGGCCTAACTGGGCATATGCAAGCGCTAGAAAAGCCAAAAGCTCCGTTAGCTCGGGGGGGGGCATAGGAGAAGGTTCTCCCCAGGAGAGCTCTCCCACACCAGGACACCCAGGAGAGGCAGAGGTGACCAGAGGAATCCATTCCAGTGTATCTGCTATTCCCTACAGCCAGGTGGGACCGACTTGTTATTCTCTCCGCAGGCTGTGGGTTTTCTTGAGGTCCCACGGACTAAAAGGTTGTTGGCCCTCCAACTCTGTTACCCCGGCCGCTCTGTGCTCCGGGGGCCTGTCGTTCTCTCACCGCCCCCGCCCTGAGGGCCTGGGTGGTGGTGTGGGCTTGCTCCTTGCTAAGCACTGCCAATTCAAAACCCTCTCCCCTCCCCCCTCCTCCTCCTTCCCTTCCTTTGAGGCCCACTCTGTGCGCTTATACTCCCCTCTACACCTTCGGGTTGCTGTCATCTACCGCCCCCCGGGTTCCCTCTCCTCTTTCCTCCCGGACTTTGAATCCTGGCTCACCTTCTTCCTCTCCGATGATATCCCCACTCTTATCCTTGGTGATTTCAACATTCACGTTGACACGCCCTCCGCCCCCTCTGTTTCCCGCTTTCTCTCTCTCGCTTCCTCCTTTAATCTCCGACTCTGGACCGACTCCCCCACTCATACTGACGGCCATTCCCTCGACCTCGTCTTCACTCGAAACTGTTCTCTAACTGACCTCTCCTTTGACCCCTTCCCTAGTTCTGATCACTTCCTCGCCTCCTTCAGCCTTTCCCACCGACCCCCCTCCGCCTCCCCCTCTATGCGCCCCTTCCGCAATATGCAGGCCCTTACTCCCTCGGAGTTTGCCTCACATCTTTCCCCCCTTCTCCCCCCCGTTTTCGCCTCCTCCTCCCCTGACTCTGCTGTCTCTGCTCTCAACGCTTCTCTCTCCTCGACCCTTGACTCTCTTGCCCCCCCCTCTGCTCGCCCCGTCCGCCCCCTCGACCCCCGCCCCTGGCTTACCCCTGCCATCCGCTACCTCCGCTCCTGCACCCGGGCTGCCGAACGCCTCTGGCGCAAATCCCGCTCCCTCCCTGACTTCCTCCATTACAAATTCTCCCTCTCCTCCCTCTCCTCGGCTATCTCCCTAGCTAGGCATCGCTATTATGCCTCTAGGATCGAATCTTTCTCCCGCGACCCTCGCCGCCTTTTCTCTACTTTCGACTCCCTTCTCAAACCCCCCTGCCCTCCTCCGCCCTCTTCCCTTGCTGCTCAGGATCTTGCATCGTTCTTCACCTCCAAGATTGACAAGATCCGTCGGGATATTGCCTCCCTCCGCCCCCCGCCCCCCTCCCTCCTCGCATCCTTCCCTCCTGCCTCTCTCCAGGAAATCTCTGCTCTTCTCTCTTCATCCAACCCCTCCACCTGCCCCCTTGACCCGATCCCCTCCCGCCTCCTGACCTCTATTGCTCCCACTGTCGCTCCCCCCCTTCTGCATGTTGTCAATCTCTCCCTTTCCACAGGCTCCTTCCCCTCTGCCTTCAAACATGCCACTGTCTCCCCCATCCTCAAAAAGCCTACCCTGGACCCTTTCGATCCCTCTAGTTACCGGCCGGTCTCCCTCCTTCCCTTTGCTTCGAAGCTCCTGGAACGTGTCGTCTACTCCCGCTGCCTGAACCTCCTCTCTGCCAACTCCTCCCTGGACCCTCTCCAGTCCGGCTTCCGCCCCCTCCACTCTACTGAAACTGCCCTGGCCAAGATCACCAATGATCTACTTGTCGCTAAATCGAAGCGCCACTACTCCGTTCTTGTCCTCCTTGACCTCTCTGCTGCCTTTGACACTGTCGACCACTCGCTCCTCTTGGACTCGCTTTACTCTTTGGGCTTCCGTGGCTCTGTCTTTGACTGGTTCTCCTCCTACCTCTCTGACCGCTCCTTTAATGTCTCCCTCCCCGAGTCGACCTCCCCCTCCCTTCCCCTCTCGGTTGGGGTTCCCCAAGGTTCTGTCCTTGGCCCTCTCCTCTTCTCTATCTACACCCTGTCCCTTGGCGAAATTATTGCCTCCCACGGATTCCAATACCATCTCTATGCTGATGACACCCAACTCTATCTCTCTACCCCCTCTCTCTCCTCCTCTATCCGCTCACGCCTCGTCGACTGCCTCTCTGATATCTCCGCCTGGATGTCCCGACGCCAACTCAAACTGAACATGGCCAAGACTGAACTCCTCATTTTTCCTCCATCCCCCTCCTCTCCCTCTGACCTGACCGTCTGCATTGATGGGGTCACCATCCGTCCTGTTCTCCGTGCCCGCAGCTTGGGCTTCATTTTTGACACGCACCTCTCCTTTAAACCTTACATTGACTCTGTGGCCAAATCCTGCCGATTCGCTCTCCTCAACATTGCCCGCATACGCCCCTTTCTATCTGTCTCCTCGGCCAAAATCCTTGTTCATGCCATGGTTATCTCTCGCCTCGACTACTGCAACCTCCTCCTTGCTGGCCTCCCTCGCTCCCACCTGTCCCCCCTTGTTGCGATCCAAAACTCTGCCGCCAAGATCATTCACTCTGCCCGTCGCTTCGACCATGTAACGCCTCTCCTCCTCTCCCTTCACTGGCTCCCCCTTCCTGAACGTATCCTGTTCAAACTCCTGGTTTTCACGTTCAAATCGCTCCATGACCAAGCTCCCCCTTACCTCTCGGACCTAATCGCCCTACGCACTCCTGCGCGCGCTCTCCGCTCTTCCTCTGTCCCCTCCCTCGCTCTCCCTCGTTTCTCCTGCTCGCCCAACCGCCTTCGTCCCTTCTCCCTCGCTGCCCCGCATGCCTGGAACTCCCTCCCTGCCGACATCCGCCTTGCCTCCTCCCTCCGCTCCTTCAAATCCCTCCTCAAGACCCACCTTTTCCATGCTGCCTTTCCCAATGCCCTCTAGTCTTTCCCCTTGCTCTTACTGTCAGCCCTTCTCTGCAGACTGCTGCTACCGACCACCTTGTAACCAAGCCAAGTACACGCACCTGAGACTTTGCATCCACCTGAATGTTTGTTTGTCTTCTCCCATGTCTCTCCCACCGTCCCCTCTCCTTGTCTCCCCCTCCTTGTCTTCTAGATTGTAAGCCACAGGCAGGGACCGCAGCTGATTGTATGTTCTGTACAGCGCCAGGTTGCAACTGGCGCTTTATAAATGTTTAATAATAATAATAATAAAAATAATAATAATACTTAGAATATTGGATTTTGACACTAGTAGTGGTGACAATAGGCCTGGCTTGAGGGGAGGCTGGAGGCCAGGATCAAAGGACACTAATAAACGAGCTTGGAGTCACAACAGATAATTATCACCCTCAGGAGCAGACCCGCTTGCTGGCTGTATATTGGGGCAACGTGGCAAGTCTGAAGGGTTTGCATGTGCAGGGGCATCTGAGCTAACTTCCCCTTAAGCCTGCCAGTGCCCTCTAGGGGCGATGCAGGGCAGCCCAGCCACAAGAAGTCCTTAGCAAGCCATCCAGCTACCCAGCTGCTACCAAACGCAGGGGACTGCTGTACCATCTCACCTGGAGATCAGGGTCCCGAAGAGCACCTCACTGAACGCCTCTGCCAGCACGTGGGGGGTGAGGTGGTTTTTGCTGCTGTTCTGACACAGCTTGCAGAAGTGCCTGGTCAGTGGCTGGAGCAGGAGGCCCCACTGATGGGGGAGGCTGGGGGATTCCAGGATCCTCTTCACTTGCTGCCCACACTCTTCCAGGCTCTGGGTTTCTACAAGAGAGGGAGGGGGGGAAAAGAGAGTGGTTATAGGCAGGGAAGCAGCGGAGCAACAAGACAGCAAGACTATTTTGGCATAATTTATACAGCTGTGATCAGTGGGAGGACTAGGAAGAGAACCTAGGAATCCAGTGGAACCCAGAAGCCCTGATACTCCAGGCTCTTGGTAAAAAGCTAGAGCACTGTCCTTCCTGTCTGTCCACGTGCATCCAGTGCTTTGAATGTAGCCCTGTTTCTCCCTATGTTCCCCTCTCCCTTGCCTCCTCTCTTTTCCCATCCTAGATTGTAAGCATCTTGGGGCAGGGGCCTGTCTTTCATCACAACTGACACTATATAGACTTGATCGGGCCACGGGATCTTGGGTTCCCAGAGCTCAAATTCAAGGCAGGAGCTAGAGGAATAAGCAATTTGTCTTTGTTTGGCAAGGAAGGTGGGAGGCATCACAGGGCTCCATGCCAACAATTTCCTGGCCTGTATCAGGGACACTAGAGGAATCTGGTGAAGCTGCAGGTTGGGGGAGGCGCCCAGCTCACTCATAGCCCCTGGGACACAGGCATGAACCAAACATGTGCAAATAATTGCACTTTGTCCACTTGCTTTTCGACATCAGCTTTTAGCTCTTAGAAGTCACAGTCAAAACCAGGGCTGTACCGTGCTAGGTGCTGTACAGACACAAACTCTGCTTAGAGAGCTTGCTGCTTAAGGCAGGGCTGGGGTTCAAATGCAGCTCACAGCTAGTTTTTATTCCCCCTCCCCCTTCCAGTTCCTGGATCTGGCCCCTGGATCCAGTTCCTACCCCGGAAGGAAACAGATGAAGCTGTGCAAACAAGGATAAGTGAGAGATCCATGATCGGAGGAACCTTTTCCTCCCTGAATTCACCAGTCAATCACCCCTTCCTCCAACTTCTGCGGGGACCTTGGAGCTTGGTTTGATTTCCCCCACCCCTGGTTTAAGGGCTCCAGCCCTGGCATTGACTTGACGGGGCTATGGTGGCATCGCGGCATGCAAACATTGAGAGTAACGGGCAGGCTACACCAATCTGCCAAAACCTGAAGGAGGGGAGTTTCCCGCATCCATGCCTGCCTTCCCCTTCCATCACCTGTGCGTGCATATGAATTTACAGACCAAGCCCCTAAACAGACAAGGAGTCATCCGATTCATTGTACAGATGGGGGACGGGGGTGCAGAGCAATGAGGAGATTCATTCAGTGGCACAGATGGCAGGGTTAGAAAGTGACCCCAGATCACGCGAAGGCTGGGACAGCACCTTAACCAGAAAACTATCTTTCCTGTCAGGAGGAAGAGGGAACAGAAATTCTACAAAGTGTCCCCCCCCAGGTCTAGCGTGCTGCCTAGATAAAGCTATCAAGATGTCCTACCTTAAGTGGGACAGTAATTTCTTCATCTGCCTGGAAACAGACTTGCCCAGAGGTCAGGCTGGACTATTTAAATATCCCACCTGGGATTTTATTCCAGGTGGCATGCGCTGGAGCAGGGCACCATGGAAGGCAGCCGGTCCATCACCTGCCACCTCCCCACCTGTGAGTGACAGCATCTGCATACTTCTCTGTGTGAATCAGTGAGTGTGCGAGGGTGTGTGAGGGCGCCTGTCTGAACGACTGACCTACTTAATTATGTTAATGTATACAAGTAAGAGGTAATGGGGTGGAGCATGAGGCATGGTAATGGGGAGCATGGGTAATGGAGGTGGAACTTCGAAAAAACCCAAACTTTCGGCAGTTTATGCCAGTGGTTTTCAAACTTTTTGGAACAGTGCCTCCCCTTCCCTTTTGATGCACTCCACCCTGGCCACCCATTATTTTGACGATTTCCCCTTGCCCAGTAAGAGTACAGAGCTAGGCATTTGCTCATTGTGTTCCTTCTCATCCCCTCCTCTCTCCAGAATACTTTCTGTAGCCTCCTGAGAGGGCCTGTCTTCCAGTTTGAGACCTATTGTTTCAGGCCTACATGCCAGACTGTGGCGAGTCTGCTGGTGGCAAACTCCACCCCACAAAAGTCAAAACCAAACTCCAGGTTTCCTAGCCCTGAGCTGTGTTCTAGCTTTGCTCTGCAGGCTGTGCGAACGCCGGGAAGTCGTCCATTTGCCTGCTAAATCATGTTAGTTCTTAGGAGCAAGTTCCAAAGGATTATTCACCAGCGTGTGAGATGGGACTGTTTTAGGAGTCCTCTGTCACCTTGCTGCAGAACCCGCATCCTGTGCTGCCAGACTTTGCTATGGAAACTCTTCCTCTGTAGAGTTTGCCTCCTCCTCGCCTAGTAGGGTTGTTTCTATCATAGCAATGTCTTTGGCAAAGCAGTGGAAGCCTCGTCTCCTGAGACAAAGAGACGAGACAGAGTCTGGGGAAAGGTAGCACAGAGAGCAAACTGAGCCAGTCTCCGGGGGAAGAGAAAATGGGAGTCTCCTAGAGGACTTTTCCATGTCGACTGAAACAAGCGGCAGGGGAAGCATGAATTCCACCCACCCCCGCAGTGACAAATCTGCACAGAGAAATAGTTGGATGCTGCAACTGATAGCGAGATCCAAGAGTGAATTTCCCACTTATAAAACAGAGAGAATAGCTGTACCTCCATAAGGAGGTTGCAATGATAAATGCATTCAAGATTAACAGTGGGACAGGCTGCCATAGCCCGTACACATACCCAGCAAGGCCACTAGAGAGGGGCGTGGTCTTTGGGGTACAGGACATCTTGCAGCAAGGATGGAAAGTCTCTAGCACCATACTACTCTGCTTTGTCATTTGAGCTCCTAGAATTTGATGTACAAATAACTCTGGTAGTTGCTGTTACATGTCATTCTAATAAAAGTTCCCCCAGAACTATAAGGACAGCTTCCTCAACCAGGGTTGTAACAATAATAATCAGTAACAATAATTAGCTAACGGGGTTTGGAGGCGTGGGCTGCGGCTCGGTAATGAGGCTGCTGGGATGCAGAGCAGGCTGGACTGTGCATTGCTAACAAGGCTGTGGGGAGAGGCTTCGTGACCCACGGGTTTGTCTAACGAGACTGCTGGGAGAGGACGGGGAGGAGGCGCCGTTGGAGGAAAGAGAGTTGCAATTAAAAGCAGCCAAGCAGGCGACGAAGAGAGAAATCTAGCTGAAAATGGTGTGGGGGAGGGAGAAAGATTGGGTTGTAAGCCTGTGTGCCTTTGAGAAGGGGGCGAGGGGCATCCAGTGGCACTGAGTTAGTGAAGGGTTGGCGTGGTGTAAGCGACTGAGGCTCCCCAGCTTAGCTTTTGAGAGTCTTGATGGATAAAATGCTATTCCAGCTCAGCCCTGCATGTTGGCAACTTTTCACTCCTAGCAGGATTTCCTGGGCCAGCCCCCAGACTCAAGCAAGAGGAAAGGGTAGAGAGTCAGAGGCACAACTTGGCTGGTAGGGCTGCCCTGGAAACTTGCTGGTAGAAATTGGAAAGGCTCGCACAGGGATTTTGATATATTTTTTAACAATATAGGTTAAATTTACTGCTCTGTTCTTTCAAAAACCCACTCTCTCCTGCGTTTAGACTACAGGGCATAAATCACTCAGGTTGTTCACATTCTGGCATGCAAAGTATTGGCTTGTTATGCTTTCAAACCAGCTGGTGGATCTATGCACTTTTACTGGGTGGAATCAGCATTCCTCACCCGTCTGCCACAAACCCTATGCAGCTGGGGTGTTAATGGAAACTCAGGAGTACACCAGCAGGGGCTAAACCTATGCCCTCTTCAACATGACCTCTGTTTCGGTTAAGGTATCTGCTCTCTCAGGCCATTAGCAGACTCAAACCGGTGTGGCCAAGTGCCACCACTAGAGGGGGACAGAGAGCCACAGCCTCTGCACAGTCCAGCACCACCACTAGAGGGGGACGGAGAGCCACAGCCTCTGCATAGCCCAGCACCGCCACTAGAGGGGGACAGAGTCACAGCCTCTGCATAGCCCAGCACCACCACTAGAGGGGGACAGAGAGCCACAGCCTCTGTGCGGCCCAGTGCCACCACTAGAGGAGGACAGAGAGCTACAGCCTCTGCACAGTACATCACCACCACTAGAGGAGGGCAGAGAGCCACATTCTCTGCACAGTCCATCACCACCACTAGAGGAGGGCAGAGAGCCACAGTCTCTGCACAGTCCATCACCACCACTAGAGGAGGGCAGAGAGCCACAGTCTCTGCACAGCACATCACCACCACTAGAGGAGGACAGAGAGTCACAGCCTCTGCACAGCCCAGCGCCACCACTAGAGGAGGACAGAGAGCTACAGCCTCCATGCGGCCCAGCACCAGGAGCATATAAGGATTCTTCTTTACATCAAATAACATGGTCTTGCATCATAGCAGGAAAATCCCTACTAGCCACGAAATAGCCACAGGGCACAGTTGTCCAACAGTCAGGAATCTGTTAGTCTAGCTAAACATAGTGCTGTTCTCTCTGTCTGAAGGTCAGCGGGCAGGAGGCTGTTATTACTGGCAGATCAGAGGCAGAAAAGCTTAAACTGAAGAGACAGAGGAGACGGCCAGTTTATGTCATCAGAAGGCCGGGCTGCAATGCTGCACGGCCTCCGTGCAGAGACAGGTCCAAGCTGGCACTCACTCACCATCAGAGGGTGGTGTCCTCTTAACGGCTGGTGTCTCATCTATCATACTTGGGCCTCAAACGGCTACTGCACTCTTAAAGTAACGGGGAATGAGTGTGAGGGTCTGGGACGCAAACCGGCAAACCCTGGGGCCTGGCATTCCATCTTCCGCACCACGGCCCCATCCAACCTAGCTACACCCCTGGACCGTCACCTGCTCCAGCTTCCAGCCTTGCCTCTGCTCTGCCCTGACTCCCAGCCTTGCTTGCCTACGCTTGTCTCCTTCCAAACTCCCTGCATCAGCCCCAGTCCTAGATCTGCCCACGGCCCAACTCCAGAATCAGCCCCTGACAAGGACTAGGGCCACTTTTAGACACACACCCCAGCGCATATTCTGGCTGCCGGGGGGGGGATGCGCAGTCAAGATATGCGCAGGGATCGGCTGATCTGAAAGGACTGCCCGCGCGGCTTTGCTGGCAGAGACACGCAGGGATGCAGAGCTCAATTTCCTGCTCCGCATCCCTGCACGTGTCTGCCGGCAAAGCCGCGAGGCGGGGTGGAGAGGTACTTTCAGACCAGCCGATCCCTGAGCATATCCTAGCTGCGCATCCCCCACCCCTGCAGCCAGAATATGCGTGGGGGTGGGGGAAATGTCTGAAAGTGGCCTAGGTTTCTGCGTTTTGCTCTTCTGTTGCCTGGCATAGCGGTCTCCCACAGCCACAAACACTCGCCAGCAAAGGGAATATCAAGCAAGAAGAGGAGAAAGAGCCAGAAATAGCTAAAAATATTAAGCCAGATGCCCTTCCTTCCCAGCCCCTTTAAATAGCCAGGACCCCTGCAGGGCTTTGGAGGTCTATGGAAGAAATTCCTCTAACCAGATGGGCCCCCTGCTCCCAGTCCCATTCGGCCTGGGCCCATCCAGAGCTTCTGCTAGGGCTGCCAAGCGGCTCCTTGCACCAGAAGCCTCCAGGCTAGCTAGGGGTGTGTAGAATTCAGATTGTTTCAATTGATTACAGAAATGAATGGAGCCTCATTCATTTTCGTAACTAAGGCAACGAAAATGAATCAATAAGCAAACAACGGTTGTTTGATTGGGCTGAAACGAACAAAATGAAGTTCAGTAGAGATAAATGTAACATTCTGCATTTAGGTAAGAAAAATTAAATGTCCAAATGCAGGATGGGGGATACTTGGTTTCAATGCACGTGAAGAGGATCTTGGGGATTGCAGCTGATCACAAGCAGAACACGGGTCAGCGGTGGGGATGCAGCTGCAAAAAAAGAGACGAATGCCGTTTTCGGCTGCCTTAACAGAAGCAGAGGGTCCAGATCATGAGAAGTAATAGTTCCACTCTGTTCTGCGCTGGTCAGGCCTCACCTGGAGAACAGCGTCCAGTTCTAAGCACCACACTTTAAGAAAGACATCGACAAATTGGAGCAGGTTCGTAGGAGATTGACAAAAGTGGTCAGGGGTCTGGAAACCAAGTCCTGTGAAGACTGAAGGAGCTGGGTATGTTTAGCCTAGAGAAGAGAAGACTAAGGGGAGAGATGATAGCGGCGTTCTACTCCCTGACGGGCCGTCACAGAGAGGATGGCAAAAACTTGTTCTCTGTTGCCCCTGAAGGCAAGACTAGAAATAATGGGCTCAAATCACAAGAAAACAAATTTTGGTTAAACATTAGGAAGAACTTTCTAACGATCAGAGCTGTTCGACAGCGGAACAGACACTGCCTAGGGTGGGGGTGGGCTCGCCTTCATGGGAGGTTTTCAAACAGAGGCTGGATGGCCCATCTGTCAGGGATGCTGTCGCTGTGGATTTCCTGCACTGGGCAGGGGGTTGGACTAGATGCCCTCTGAGTTACCTTCCAACTCTATGATTCTGTGACTCATTCACTTTCCTTTTTATATTTTTGTTTTATTTTATTAAAAATAATAAGAATAAACCCACTGCGCATGCACCAAATGGTTCTGTGCATGCACCACCCTTTCCCAAAATGGCGCCAGTGGAAGGTGCGCAGGCGTCGGATGGCCCTGGTGGCCGTTTTGTATGTGCATGGTGATTTTTTTTTAAAAAATAAATATTTTTAATAAAATAGAACAACAAAAAAAATGAAAATGGCAGCAGAGCCCTTTACAACCCCCCCCCCCCCCTTGAAAATGAAGGGTGGGGTTTTTTTTTGTAAATGAAAACGAATGATGTGCCTTCTGCTCCCCCAATACTCCAGGGTTTCAGGAACCGAAAAGCTATTCTGGGCGGCATTCGGCGCTTCCTTAGCGTTGCCAGCATGTTAACAGGGAGGCACTGACAGAATAAGCCCGGACGGACGTCTCTGGGATCTAGAATTCGGACGAGCCCAGGAAGCAATAACGAAATTAGGGATCCATCCTCAAGGGCCTGGTGGGGACTGAATCATCCCAGACCCGAGTGGGTCTCTGAGTCACTCGGCTGTAGGATCGGCAGAAGCAGAATCTCATAGGAGTATGCCCTCCATACTCCAGCCCGTGCACTTCGCTCCTCCTCTGTCCCCTCTCTCGCCCTTCCACGCCTTCCCTGCTCCCCTAAGCGCCTTCGTCCCTTCTCACTTGCTGCCCCCCATGCCTGGAAC
>QEPC01013865.1:831182-870202 GCA_003113815.1 Sphenodon punctatus
TGAAGGGGGGGGGGGGGGAGTTTTCGATCAGAATTCCGATCGAACCATTTGTGCGCGTGAAAAAATGGCTGCGGTTGCCCCACAAAATGGCAACCCACCGCTTCCGTCCATAGCCGTGGCATAGTATGGCGGCTGCCATTTTGTTGAATGGCAGCGGCCATTTTGCGCGTGCATAAAATGGCTGAAGTTTTTTTCAACTGCTCTGATCAGAAATCGGAACAGAATTTCATGTTTTCCGGTGTTTTGATCCAACGATTGAAATGCCCGGTTCCAATGGAAGTGGGATATGGCAGAATTTCTGCTTCACCCTTAGTCCTTCTCTCTCTCTCTCTCTTGCATAGGACGCTCACTCTATGTATTTCTGACTTGTTACAGGCCTGCGGAAGGGCCTGGTGGGGCCTGAAGCCTGCATACTCTCCCCAGCAGAATTTGGTCGAATGTAAGAGATCATCTGAGTTACTTTGTCTCTATCTCTTATATTTGGGAACAGCTACCCTCTTCCTCTAGTGATGGAGAGCGGAAGCAAAGGAAAGAGGAAGTGGCTCATCAAACGTCACACGGGAGCAAAGAACTGAACTCGACCCTTTCCAATTCTCATGTAGGCCCTTATCTGCTAGCCCAGCCTCCGGCAGCTTAGCTTGGAAGCAGCAGCTTTACTTTGCTTGTGTCCATGTTTCTCAGCATCTCTTCCCCTCCCACCGCCTTTGCCCTCTTTTGCTCTGGCACAGGCTCCCTGGTCCCGCGCTCTATGATCTCATAGGTCAGGGAGCACAGGGCTCTGAGAAGTGGCTGGTTTTCTCTATCCAGGCAGGCAAAGCATTGTTTGTGGGCAACGGAGGAGCTGCCTGCCAAACCTCCCAGCTTTCTTCGAGGCACCTCCCTTACCCTCCCACTGGACCGGAGCTCTAACCCTTCCTCGAGACAGGAGAATCCTCTGGGCTCTCAAGTTAATAACCCAGCTTCCAAAATAAGGATCAGTCACTTGGGCTTTCTCTGTCGCTGTGAGAGAACCGCCAAGGGCTGAGTCAGCTTCCCAAGGTTTCTGTGCCAGGCCTGGGGGCTTGGCTGGCTCACAGCGGTCACCCTCTAGGACATGTGTTTTTGTCTCCAAGTCCCCAAGACTTGAGAACTCGCTTCTCCGCCATCGCCCTCCTCGTGTGAGGGTTGCAACGCAGAATGGCATGAGCAAAGAAATGTAGAGTTTGAAGGGCTCTTGAAGGTCATCTAATCCAAGCCCCTGAACCAATGCAGGATAGCCTGTCATTACACCATTGTGGACAGACGCTCATCCAGCCGGAATTTGAAGACAAAAGGAGAGAGGTTGCAATGGACTTGAAAAGCAAGCAGTCTTCAAAACTCATGTGCAGCACAGAAACCAGTGCCATCTCATTGGGGCTGGTTCAGAAAAGCCATTCCGATATCGTGGAAAAGTTAATCAAAATGGGAATGGCTTGCCGAAATTTCAACTGGACTGTTCTGCACATGCGCAGAAGACATCCCCCCTCCCCCCCCCCCCCCAATTTGGTCCAGTTGTTCAGTCCCAGTTCCAATCAGACCAAATAAACTGCCCAGTTCTGAGGGAATCGGAATCGGGTGGAAATTCCAATCTCAGCCCTACATCCCATGAGCTGTTGGCACTACCGCCGAAATGGATACCTGCTGAAATGGGCAAACCCATCAAATCCGAACAAATTGTTTCTATGAAACGAATAAATCTCATCAGTGCTCAGGCCATGTAAGTGCTGGGAAAAAGGCTGAAATCTGCTCAGCTGGATTCTCCCTGAAAACAGGATCAGCGCAAATCCACTTAGCAGGAGAGGTAGACTGGACTTGCAGTGCTGCGGACATGCAAGGCCGTCTCGGAGTCAGCGCAGGCCCCTTTGATGTCTCCCTGATGCCCCCGAGGGCCCTTCATTAAAGCCTTAGCAACACGCCAGTCCCTGACCTTTCCTCCGGCCATCTGATTTACAGAGGCTAGGAAAGGAATCCACAGAGAAACCGCAATAAGGATGCTCACAGGAGCGTTCTGCAGTCACTGCACCTTGAAGCACAGCAGCTGTTGCCTTGGCAAGCGCCCCAGGGGCCTAAACCACAGAGCAGCAGAATAAACGTCGGGAGTCTCTGCTCTCAGGAGCCAGGCTGGAAAGAATCCCCTAACCAGGGATGAGCTTTCTAAATCAGAGTCAGTGGGGGAGTAGGGTTGTGCCAACCAGTCCAGAGAGGGAGTGAGGTCGCCGTGTTGGTCCCCAAATTAAGAGACGGTGACAAAGCAATTCAGATGAGAGCTGCAATTCACAAATTGGAGCTGAAACAGTTTTACGGTAACAACCGAGAACTATTAACCAATGGTTTAGCTGAGTTATCGCAATACCGTACCGTCACGTTGTTCCGCTTACCGAGTGGTTGCACTCCATTTTCGCTTTCTGTTCCGCAGTTACCAGCTAGTTCTGTTTGCCTGTAATTTCTTTCCCGTTTACAATCCCGGACCTTGGTTTCAAGTTTAACTAAGTTTCCCATTGGAGACCTAGTTCAAATCTGCTGGATGCAGCTTTGTTATTGGTTCGTAAGTAGACGAGAAATGACGGGATGTAGAAATGTGTTACGGAAAAGTCATGTTATGCCGTTTATTGCATGTTGGCTGGTTAACAGATTAGATAGCTGGAATTTGGGTTATTATTAGGGGTGTGCAATTTGTGTCGTTTTAATTAGTTATGAAAATGAATGGAGCCTCATTGGTTTTCATGACTAATGTTACAAAAATAGATGAATAAACAAACTATTGTTGTTTGCTTTCATTCATTTTTGTTTTCCCCCCATTTAATTTATTAAAAATATTTTTTTTAACAAATTAAAAAATCACCGTGCATGCACAAAATGGTGGCTAGATCCATCCTTCGCACGCGTGGCCCTTTTCCAAAATGGCACGGGTAGCGTAGGCAATAATTTGGAAAAGGGCAGCTGGTTTGGGCTAGGGCTGAAACTCGATTCTTGTTTTTGCGTGTATCTCGACAAGAATAACAATTTCCCTCTTGTTCTTGCAAATCAGAACGAGACGAGAATCAGCTGGATTCTCCCCGAGAAAAATGAGAATTTAAAAAAACAGAATATCCAGTGCTGTTGGGGGGGAGGGAGTAGGAAACCATGCTGTTCTCCGCCCAGCTTTCTTACTTTGTCTGGGGTTGGCAGCTGTCTTGGTGGGGAAAGCTTTCCGATGGTAAATTTTCAGGAATGGGAGGGGGGGAAACAGGAGGGAGGGGGAAGACAGTGGATATATTAGTATTTTATTGGACAGCAGGAGTCAGCAGCCAACAGAATACTGAAAACTTGTGCTAAGCCCACCTCTTCCTTCAGCTCTTCACCTCCAATCTGGAAGTTCTTTCCAGATGGGAGTGGGGAGAGCAGTATGGAGGAGGAAGATCTTGAGCTTTCTATTGGCTAGCAGGAGTCTGAGCACCCAACAGAATGCTGAAAAGCTGTGCTGAGCCTGCCTCTTTCCTTCAGCTTAGGATGGCCTGATAGGTCAATTTTAGAGGGCGCTTATGAGAAATACAGGTTGCAGGGCTGCATTGGAGCCAATGCAACCCTGTAACCTGTATTTCTCATAAATGTCCTCTAAAATGGGCCTATCTGGCCACCCTACTTCAGCTACCCACTTCTGTCTGGAAACAAGGAGGAGTACTGTACTTGATTTGCACATGTTTGCCCATGCGATTACCTTGTCTGGTGCTGGAAACAGATGGGAGGGGGGAGAGCTGAAGAGAAGAGGCGGGCTCAGCACAGGTTTTCAGCATTCTCTTGGCTGCTGACTCCTGCCAGACAACAGAATATTAAAATATCAGCTGAGTCTGCCCATTCCCTCCTCCTCTCCCCCCTCCCATTCTTGAGAATTTGCCATCGGGAAGCTTTCTCCTCGAACAGAACTACCAGCTCCAGACAAAGTAAGAAAGCTAGACAGAGAACAGCGTGGTTTCCTCCTTTCTCCCCTCTTAAATTTCTCTGGGCTGGGAGACCAGCCTGGCCCCGGGGAGCGAGAAATCTCACGAGAATCTGAATCAAGGGCGAGATGTCTGCGAGATCTCGACCCAGAGACTCGATTCTCACAAGGTTTTTGTAAGAATAAAATCCCTTCTCATTTCAGCCCTACTCTGTGCATGCGCAGACTAGCCGCCCTTTCCCGAAACGGCACGGAGGCTGCTGGTGCCATTTTGGAAAAGGGCACGTATGCGCTGGTGGCCATTTTGAACATGCGCAAATGACCAGCAGACCGTTCTGCACACGTGGAGCCTTTCCCAAAACGGCACTGGCAGTCTCGGCACCGTTTTGGAAAAGCGCCACACATGCGCGGAATGTTCCTAGCAGCCGTTTGTGCATGCACAGTGATTTTTTAAAATTACTATTATTTTTAATAAAATATTTTTTAAAAAAAATAAACCCTGAATTGGTTGCTTACAACTGCCCCCCCCCAAAAGAAAGAGTTTTTGTGAACAAAACCCCCCATGTTATTAACCATGTTATAGAATGAACTGTTTCACCTCTCCCACAAACCACTTACTCTAGCGTAAGCGGTTTGTGGATCACAGCTGAGAATTTTAATTGGGTCAACTTCTGCTGGTGAGAGACTATGTTTTGAAAGCCAATCTTTAAAATGGGTCTTTGTCCAGCTGGACACAAGTATGGCAGCAATGTAAGTTTTGGTTAGACATTAGGAAAAATGTCATAACCGTAAGAACGGTTGGAAGAACGGAATAAGCTGTCCAGGAAGATTGTGGAATCTTCCTCCTTGGACATTTTCAAAACCCAGCTAGACGAGCATCTGGCTTTAGTGCTGTAGGTGGAGGATATCCTGCATTGTAGCGGCAGAGTTGGACTAAAATGGCCCTGGAGATTCTTTCAAGGTCTACCATTTTATGTTTCTAAGAGTCCATGGCTGCTAAGGCGGCTTTGCTCTCTGTCGTTGGGGTAGGTTGGCGTCCTCTTTGCTTACAAAATGAGCAAAGTTCATCAGCGCCCTGGAATTTTTGGAACTCTTCTGCTGGAGGGGAAAAGAGACAGCTCTGCTTTGAAGTAGCTTAATAAGCCAGCCGAGCTAATTGCTTTGTAATTGAGTTTTTACTCTTGGAGAGAAGGCTTTCTTTGATTTCCTCCCTAGCATGTGAAGGGAGGAGACACAGGACAAGCTGTTCAGTTTCAAGACGGCATTCCCTGACGGGCCAGTTCAGAAGCTGACCTAGCAAAGATGGACTGGGTCATTCTCCGAGCAGACAGAGCCAGGGATAACACTTAGCACAGGCATGAGCCCCATTCACTTCATGAGAGTCTTGCCCAGGCTTAGCACCGGCACAATCTGCTTGGAGGATCACATCCATAATGGGAAAGCTGGTTTGAGGGAACGGGTAAGTGGGGGGAGGAGGAGAGGGGTGGTACCAGGAAAGAGAATAACGGCAGCAAAAAGGAGGGAAGCCAGTGGACTAGGGATGTAGGTTTTCGACATCTGTAATCCTGGATGGTCTTCATTAAAGCAATGAGACGCATTTCAGGTGGGTCAGATGACCCTAGAGCTGCAGGGGAATGTCTACTCGAGATGCTCGTCCATGCAAGCAGAATTTGCTGGTGGGACTGTGTCCCATTGAGCCCTATGGACGAGCCGCCACCAGTTATGATTATTTGCCTGGCTATAACTGATCGATTCGTTTCAGAAGTTAATTTGCTGCTAGAGATCACCAATTCTAGGTGCCCACACACACTATGGGCACTTTTAAACGAGACAAAATTCGCAGCGGATCCTCTAAACAGCCGCCTTTCTTCCTGTTTGTTTAAATGCTTCCCGCGGTTTGCAGCTGCGTCTCTCGCGCGTCATGCCGGCCTTGGAATCCTTCCCCCTCACATCCGCCTCAGCCATCTGCCGTCTTTCAAGGTAGTGAGACGGCGGCCTCGCTACCTTGCGAGCGCTTGTTTAAAAGCGCCCTGTGGTGCTGGGATGTCATTTGTAATTTCATAGCCCCAATGCCACAGATGCGTATGGCGTTTCTTAATTCCCACCACACTCAAACCTGGGGATACAGGAAAGGAAGGGAGTCTGTTAATTCAGCAGGGCATTGCATCTGTGCCTCCTCAGGACAGAAGGACTCAGACCTTCTTTCTGGACAAGCAACCTCTAAAAGGAGACTCGCCCTATAGGGCTTATGAAACACAACTGAGCAGTTCCGAGTCTGCCTCCTAGACGGCAGCAATGCACACACATGCAGCCGCTGCTAGCCAGCGACTTGATTACTGTTTTTAAAGGGACAATGCCTCTCCATAGCTCCCCGGTGCAATCCTCCTGGATGGTGGAATTATGGATGCCCTTTCCCCTCAGAAGAAGCTACTGCTGCAGGGGAGAGGAATGGAGGAGCAGGTCAGGCTTGCCTGTTTGCAGCAGTCCCAGTCTGAGCCAGGGACAGACGGCTGCTATGCAGTTTGTGGTCCCTGGAGCTGCAGATTCTCCCCAGTGCAGATGGGGAGATGTGGGCAGACGGGCGACAGGGGATGGGGCTTACAGGTCAGGGGGTTGGGGGTCGAGAGGCAGGAATCCTGGGATGTAGACTTCACACACCACCGCTTCTCTAGCCTCTGCCCAGGGCTGCCACGAGTCTAACGTCCAAGGGCGCGGTAAGACACAACAGCAGCCAGGCTCATCCGGCTGGGAACTGCCTTCAGTCCTGGGAAGCCGGCTCCAACGTTCTCTCCCCAAACCACACTGGTTGAACGGCATCCCAAGCCAAAGCCTCAATGAGAGCCTGAGAGGCTGGCTGCTCCAAGCAAAGGGAAACCCCCGTCCTGCGTGCAGATCCTGGGCTACCCACACTGTCTGACCCGTGGGGAGGGAGGAGGAAGAGCAGCTGCCCTCAACCAGTCTGCGCTGGATCTGGCCTGTTGTTTTCTAGAGCGGGGCCTTTGCTTGCCAGGATTTTCCAACAGCAAAGACACGAAAAAGAAAACCTCTCAACTACTTCCCAGATATTGTGCTGGAATTGCTGCTAATCCAATGGATTCAGCTGTTCCTGGTGTCACAGGCTCCAGCTGAGACACTAACAGGCTTGATTACAGCCCAAGATGGGGTTTTGGAAAACACGGGAGTGTAAACCGACACCCCAGACAGTGTTGTCAGAGGCGGGAATTGAACCGGAGACTTCTCACTGCATCTGCAAGTGTCTAAGTGATGTCAGCTCTGCAGAGTAGCAGGCTCATGAACCGGTGGGTGGTTTGCCACCACTGGGGGGCAACGTGCCAGCCTTCTCGGGCTACAGGAGAGGCGACATCAACCAGGGTCATCCTGCCCGAACCCCACTGCTGTCTGTCACTACCGGGGGCTGCCACTGTTGACGGGACCCTCCAAACACTGCTGCCATCGCCATAGCGCCTATTGGTGATGGACCCCAGTGGTGGCATCTCCATGGTGTCTGGGACACTGAGACCAAGGGAGGGAGGGTCCCACAACATTCAGGGCAGAGTGTGGGGCCCTCACTCCCTCCAAGCGGGGCCCCAAACACATCCACCTTTAGGACCCTGAGAGGGTGGAGCCTCCAAGGGCCCCGCCTTGTATCTTCACTCAACATGCAGTTAACTTGTAGTCAGAGGATGTGGTCAAAGCCAGTAGTATAGCTGGCTTCAAAAAATGATTGGATAAGTTCTTGGAGGACAGATTCATTAATGGCTATTAGCCAAAGGTTGGGGGATGGAACTTCTGATTGTTGGGAGCTGGGAGTGAAAGGATCACTCCATTGTGACCTGTTGGGTGCTTCTCCGAAACAATGGGGAATGTCCACTGTCAGAGACAGGATGCTGGGCTGAATGGGCGATTGGTCTGACCCAGGATGGCACTGTGTGAACACTTATCAGTGTGAAAGTAGTGGCCGTGTCTCAGCTAGGGCGGAAATTGATACACTACTACTCTGGTTTACATTGTTTTTCTGAATATTACAGAAAGGTAGTTATTTCAGTTTAATTAAACCAGTTAACTGGTTCACTGGAACACGGCCCCAAGTGTTAGATCCAGACTTTCCAACTCTAGCCTATTCTTGGCCAACACTTGGCACCCAATCTCATTTCTCTCCTTTTGGCCACATCAGTGCTTTCCTTTGGGGATTGTTTCTCAAACGCAGCATTCACTTTCTTGCAACCTCAGAATGAGCTGCAACTTCCTAGCAAAATGGGGGTCATTAAACATTGGAAGTGGTTATCACAGGAGCTGATGGAGTCACGGCTGGCTGGAGTCTCTCAATGGAGATTGGATAGCTTGCTTTCGACAAGACCCATGTTAATCCAACCAGGATAAATTCCATAGCCTGTGCACACGGGAAGCCAAAATTAGATAACCCTAATTTTTTTCCTAGTCTTCGACTCTCCAGAGTTGTGGACGATGGGTGCAGAGAACCAGATTCCAAAGGAGGGAGGGGTGGTTCTTGTGAACAGCAAATGCTTGGGAGACCTGGACCATAATGTTTTCAGGCGGAGTGGACTCATGAGGATGCCGGATCATGGAGATTGGGTTGGTGGTCAGACTCGGGAGAAATGAGGTGGTGTCTTTCTCAAAGCTGGATCATAGATGTAAATTATGCTCACGTTGCACTCTCTCCCTTTTGTTGGGCATGGCACTAAAAGCAACTGCCTATCATAAGAGCCACATTGAGAGAAGACTTGAGAAGCAAATCGCTTCATGCTTGCAGAGAGCTTGACCGTGGGCCAGAGACCTCTCTCATTCATAGCTAATTCGATGTGCTCTCGTTCAGGCCTGTAAAGCCAGGCCAACTTCGTTTGCATGCTGCGCTCTCCTCCTGGCTTCAGGAACTTTGGTTTTGACCTTCACAGCCTGGCCAGGAACACGGTTTAAAGACGTGCTAATCCTGATTAAGGTAGAAACATTTTATTCCTTGAGACAGGAAGGTACCATGTTATTATAACGATAATAGTTAGAATAATCATTAAAAAAAAAAAACCCTGTCCGGAGGGGAAATCTTATATGAAAACTTGGGCTTGGAAGGAGGAAAAGGCCTTAAGTGAAACAATGTGTTTTTAACCCTTGCTTGGACCAGTTACAAGACTTTTAAATAAAATCCACTGGGATTTGAGGCTTGGAATAGGGAAATGGTGCATTTTTTTGGGCTAAGGAATGATGGAAAATTGGGTTGGATCTACTCTCTTGAGGGCGGGGCAATTGTCTCTGCACGGCATGTCAGAGATACAGGCCTCATTGGGACAGCAGCCTTTCTCTGTGCCCTGGAGGGAGGAAGTGCCTAGCAATCTGGCTTGTGAAAAAAGTCTAGAGCAAGATGGAGGGACCTTGAAGCTGTCCACTTGGACGGAGGCTGGGACGGAGGCATGGTGGGGGGGTCAGGTAGGGTTGCCAAAGTCCCTATTGTTATTTTATTTAGTTGGATTTTTATTCCATTCTTCCCCGATCATATAAAAACCTCACCCATGTGAAACATGAAAAATAAAACCCATAAAACAAACAAACAAACAAACAGCATGACACGGCGTGACATAACACAAAACAAAAAAACACTCCAAATCCTAACCCAGGCGGCTGAATGTCTGGCTACATAAACAGGTCTTACATCACCTTCAGAAGATGCTAAGGCCCTTTTTACAGGGGCGGCACCCACTCATGCACACCTAGGGGTCTGCGTGTGCATGCGTGGGTGAATTCTCTGTGTACAGCAGTGGCGGCGGCGGCGGCGGGGGCATGTGCGTGCTCTCGTGGAACACGCATGCCCACCCACCTCCACCCATCACCCACCCACAGAGCAACCGGCGAGAAGGCCGATTGCTTTGTGCACGGGGATGGGTGTGCATTGGTGTGCGCCAATGTACACCCGTCCCCACTCACTGCCCCTGCCCCAGCGCACGCACCAACACCCCCCCAGTTCAGCCCATTTAAAAAGGACCTAAGTCTAGGGCTTAGGCGGGCCTCCAAAGGAAGGGAGTTCCAGAACTGCAGAGCAGCCACTGAAATGCCTCTCCTCATGCCTGGGTCGTATGGGCCTTGTGTAATGATGGATCCTGCAAGAGGCTGCTCTTGGATGATCTTAGAGGCCATGAGGAGGCATAAGCGGGGAGGTGATCCTTTACCTATGTAGGGCCCATTCAGGGCTGGCCTTAGATTGTGCAGAGCGAAGATTAAATGTGGGGTCATGTTTTGGGTTCCGCTGGGAAGGAGTGGGGCCCCCACACTCTGCCTGGTGAAAAAAGGGACCATTGTGGGGCCCCGGGAAAGAGCAGAGCCCAGGATGGCCACCCCGGGGGTTGCCCTGTGGTAAGGCCGGCTCTGGGCTCATTCCTTATTTCAGAGCCTCACAGAACACAACGGACGCCCCAAATTTCAGAGCCCATCGATTCTTGGGCGTCCATTATTTTTGAAATTTGGATGGCCACCCTAAAGTCAAGCTACAACAAAGGTTACAACACCCCCCATAATTGGAACCCGTTTCATGGCCGGTGCAAAACATCGGATCCAACGTGTGTCCTGCCTCATCGTGCGTCAGGTCAGATATGGGTCTCCTTCAGTAGGAATCGCTAGTCTCTTTGTCAGCAGGGCACTCAACAAGGGAACTCTAGACCGCCACCCAAGCTCTGTATCGACAGAACTCCACTGGCTGCAATCCCAAAGCTCCTGTACACGGGATCTGCGTGAGATGCACACGGGTTCCATGTGCCACAAGGTCCCCGCAGTGAACTTGTGCATGGGTTGCACGCACGTGCCCATGTGGGGCTTATGTGGGGCATGGGATTGGCCCCACTGACGTTACTGGAGCTCAGCACAGTCTGGAAGAGAGGACAGTAGAAATGTTGTGTGACCTCAGGCCACACGGCTAACACTTAGCAGAGTTGCCCCCAGTACCCCAAATCCTGCCATGCCCCACACCCTCCGGGGCTGGGAAACCAACTCGTTCCTCCCCAGGGCCCCAAACAGACCCCTCTCAGCAGGGCTTGAGGCCTGTCTTGGGGACAAGCCCATGGCTGCAGCTATTGAGAGATGACCTAGTCTAGTAGATATTAGATATTGGACATGGGAAACCAGGGATCAAATCTCAGCTTAACTAGGAATTCACTGTGGCCTTGGGCGAGTCAGTCTCCAGTGCTCATCTCTAATGGGAATGACAACATCTCCTTCCCAAGGCTGTTGCAGATGGGAACTAGATCAGAATTGTGAAGTGCTTTGAATACTGAAAGAGCTACAAAAATAACCAATAATAACTTATCTGCCCCCTGCCTGTTTGCTGCTATAGAGAGGGGCAGAGCTCCTCAGACGCCCAGCTGGATGGGCCACAGCACTAGAGTTGAAACAAAAATGGGTACACCTCGCAAAATTGTGGTACCTAACTTGGTACCATTAGGTATTATTAATCGGTACCTCATTAGCACCCAACAGACTACCGGATGGACCCATTTACCTCTTTTGTCCCAATTTTCCAACTTCCGGTACTTATTGCCACACCAAATTGCCAAGCCGTGCCAATGACTAAAATGGTAAATCAGGAACAGAAATACCCAGTATTTTGGGGGTGATCGGATGCCTGGCTTGGGCTGCTTTTAGACGCGCACGGCACACATGTGGCGTGAAATCACGGCGCGTGTAAAAATCCCATGGGCGAGGTTTAGACGTGATGTCATCGTCTCGATGGCAAGGTATTTAATTTGCAGTTTTAAAGGAACGCGCGGCCAGCTTTACTGCGCAAGACATTGCATCTAAACCCCGCCCGTGGGATTTGTACACGCGGCACGATTTCAAGCCACATGTGCGCCACACATGTCTAAACGTGGCCTTGGTCTTTGGGTACTGACCGGTCACTTGCTAGACCACTTGAAATATGGGTATTACTCATGGTGGTAGGGAGGGAATGCACTCCCTACTTCAGTTCTACATAGCACCACGATTGCATCTGTAAGACTCCGCTGAACCATACGGCATCCTGAGCTGTTGGGGAAAAGACTTGCTTCTAATATGGAGAATAAATGCTAACTGCTTTGTGCCAAGTCTTGAGCATGTGGCAAGTGGATGTGTGCGTCCGCTTCCCCTGGGGGTGGAGGTGGGGGCTGTACAAATACAATGATCGCATTATTGTTCCTTAGCCATGGTGGAGAGGGTGGTCGTGACAGCCCAGGTATCTCTCTGAAGCACATGCCGTCTTAGCTAATAATAGACAATTAATTGGACCACTCCACTTCCAGGTGGTGCCTCTTGGCCTAGATTGCCTCCCATTCTCTCTCGCCTTCCCTGGCTTTAGCGAAGCCACGTTACGCTGGCTCAGGCTTCTGGAGCAGCAAAAGCACGTGCTTGTGTACACGTGTGGGACGTGGTCCAGCAAGTGGCATTGCACAGAGGAGTGACAAAACAAGTAGTTGGGACAAATATCAAATCCTTTGATTGAGCTCACTTTGGACAGGATCCGCCAAAACCAATAACAACTGCTATTGGGGAATATCCTTGCCCCGATGTCCAATTTGGGCTGGAGTCATTTTTCCATTTATTTGGTGTTTCAGCGATTCTCTTTGGGGGATTTGTGCATGCACGGTACCCTAAAATGAAGTAACCAAATGCCAAATGACTGAACAGCCAAAGCGCAGATCCAGATATGGGGATATCTGTTCCAAGTGCAGATATCATTTGGATATTTTGAGGGCTATCCAAAACAGAAAGAGTCTTAAATACAAAATCACCACTAGTCCCTAGTTCATAGGCAGCACCTCCGCACCCCCAATAGTGACCAGATACCCATCTCGGAGGGTGGGGGAAGGTTTGCATGCAAACATCCTTCTTATAGCTTTGTGAACATGACTGGGGTGTGTGTGTGTGCGCGCATGCATGTTTGATCAGCTCCGACTCACAAAAAAGCTCCACTGGGCTGGGACTGTTTCCCTATCCATTTGGAAAGCACACTGTATCCTTTGGACACTGTGATGATATGAATACTGAATTCAGTAGCAAGCAAGACTGATCAAGGGATTAAATCACCAACCTGGGCTGGGATTGGCACCTGGCTCTGATTCAACTGCTTGTGCAGACTTGGATTATGATGAATCACTTAATCTGGGGATCCATCCTGCCATCATGCCTTAGGCTGGTGGGCGATTGGGCCTTTGCTGCGGCGGGCCCCTCAGTGTGACACTCGCTCCCCCGAGACATCGGTCTCTGTTCCTCCCTCCTCACCTTTAACGAGCACCTGAAGACGTATCTGTTCGCCAGAATACCCCGCTCGGAGGGTGGGAGAATGTTCCCGTGCAAACGTCCTTCGAACAGCTCTGTGAACACAACCGGTTTGCGCGTACGTGGGCATATTTGACCAGTGACTTTTTAGGGTTCCCGACTGGTTCCCCTTTATGTGTTCTCTTCTCCCTCTTTCCCTTTTTAAATGGATTTGTGTATTTTAAAATGCATTACATTATTTTGTGCCCTGCTCCAAGTGCGATCGGGCAAGGGGGTGCTATAAAAACAAAGATTATTATTAATCTTCCCATGCTTCAGTTTCCCATCTGTAAAATGGGGGGGGTCTGACCTAGCTGTTGGAGACACTCAGAACTTCCCTTCGAAGCTCTGTCTCTTCCATCTTCCCCTATTATGTCCGGCCTGTTGCTTCAGCAGCAACAAAGAAAGTGTCAAAAAACCTTCCCAATCAGGCGTTATTTATACAGAGGCCGAAAAACTCGCAGAGACGGCAAAGGGGCTTCCAACATCCTGAGCTTTAAAAAAACAAACCATTTTCTTATGCCCATATAAAGCCAAAAATGGACCAGATGACAGGAAACACTTTCTGAGAAGCTTGGCCAAGCGGCAGTAACAATGGCTCTCTTCCTAGGCCAGGACCACAGGCCAAAGAAGTGGGCAGCCAAGCCAAGCTGAGGTGATCTTATATCCTTTGCATGCAAGACGCCCCCACCACCTAGTCTGGCGTCTACGGACAATTGAGAATAGGAGGAATGTGCTCTGGCATTTGGAGAGAGCTCAACATAGTTTCCAGGCTCTCTCAATGCAGATCCTTCCAGGATAAGGTAAGCTTGGCCACAACATCCTTGCTGACTGGAGAACAGGGTGGATTTCTGCTAATTGCCATGGTCTTTGACATTAGATAGTCTTCTGTAGGAGATGCTCATACCACTGTTCAAGACACCCATACATTGAGGAGGTCATGTTCAGACAAGTAGAGCTAAGTAACTACGTCGGGCATTTTCACACAAGACGCTCTCCACCCACTATACATGTTACAGGTAGGGCTGAAGTGGCAGCAGCTTTTACCACGTTGCAATTCCATTCCGCCATTTCGGAATTGCCCGCGCCACACCGCAGCTTTTCTGCCGACATTCCGCTAATTCCACCGGCATTCTGCAAATGCAGAAACTATTGGAAAAATTGCGGAATTGTCGGAGACTGTCGGAAAACCGCTGTTCTGCTATTTCGTGACACTGGCGGAATGGTGTAAGTAGTGAAAATGGCATGTTTCCGCTATTTGTGAAGCCTGTGGAAGTAGCAGAAAGAAATTAGTGGAACTGCAGAAGTAGCGGAATGAAACTAGCGGAATGAAAGCCTCTGCCATGCCGTACCACTAATTGCGGAAACGTTGTTTCCGACGGAAATAGCTACTGCTGCGACTTTCCGCTACAGCCCTAGTTACAGGGCACCCATAGTGCAACACTGCAGCCCTGCAACATGTATAGTGGGTGGGTAGTGGGTGAAGAGTGTCTTGTGTGAAAATGCCCTTTGATTTAATTAAGTTGAAATCACTACTCCCCTTCAATAGCGTTCATACAAACCAGAGGTGGGGAAGCTTTTCCCTCTCAGAGGCCACTTTGAAAATTAGTACAAGCTCCAAGGGTTGCACAGAAGTTGGGGGCAGGGGTGTTTAAGGAGTGCACTCAAGAAAAGGAGGGCCCAGATCATTGACCTGCGCCATGGATCTGTCCCCTACCCTTCTATGCACACCCTCATTTTTGCTCCTTTCCTCTGGGCTCTGTTCTTTCATTCTTGCAAGTAGGAACTGGATCCAAGGGCCAGATCCAGACACTGGAAAGGGGCCACATAAAAACTTGCCATGGGCCACATTTGGCCCTGGGGTCAGAGGTTCTTCTTCTCTGGTGTGAACCAAACTGATGATGCATCAATTGCCACACACCCCTAGCTGAGACAGTGGGTGTTTCCAGATGGATGGGCTGCCCTAGTGTGGGCTCCCCCAGCCTGCTTCACCCCGCAGGTGGCCTGTCCATCCAAAGGAGGCCACAGCAGATGTGCAGGTGGAGCAGGCTGTGGCTGCTCTGGGGCCGGCCCACTGGTGGCACCATGGAACTAGGGATGTGCAAATGCGGTTTGGAAGTTCGGGGTTCGGCCTGAATTCAGCCAGTTTGCACGGCCAAACAGAATGGCCGAACAGAACACCAAAACCCCCGAACAGTTCAGGAGCATTCGGATGAGTTCGGGCGGGAAAACCGGGACTGGCAGGCCCAGGGAGGGAGGGGGGGGTCAGCTGACGAGGGGTGGAGAGAGGCTGGGACTAGCAGCCAGCCTGCCCAATCACCATCCCTCTTTTCCTCAGACCAATGGCTTTGCAGTCTGCGATTGGCCACGGGCTAGGCGGAGTCAATGGGGCTTGTGGTAAGGCGGGCGCAGCAAGTAACAAAAGTCATTGCCCTTCCCCCCTTCCAACTCCTTCTGAGCTAGTCATTGATCCTGTCAGCAGGCGTTTTCAGAACTCTCCCTCTCCCAGCAGTATGTGTTCCTAATCCATTGCTGTCCTCCTCCTATTTCACCCATTTCCACACATTTACCTCCAGGTTTCATTTATTTAGATTAGATTAGATCGATTTAGGTGTTATACCCGGTATCAAGAAGCAGCCACTCCAGCCCCATGTCCCACCATCAGGGTTCTGGGGCCTACGTTACAGGCAGGGAGGGCTGTCCATCCACGTCATCCAGAAGCTGCCACTCTAGCCCCAGGACCCACCATCAGGGTTCTGGGGCCGTCATTCCGCTCACGCGGAGCTGTCATTCCACGGCATCAAGAAGCAGTCACTCCAGCTCCAGGATCCACCGTCAGGGTTCTGGGGCCAACGTTCCAGGCAGGGAGGGCTGTCGTTACACTTCACTGTCTGCAAATGCTCCACTGATGCCAGCCAGCTTGCACCGCCTGGTCAAGTAGGAGTGCCAGTCACTGAGTCCTGGCCGGGCCTCTGCCGCTGCTCCACCAATGCCAGCCAGCCTGCAATGCCTGGCTAAGTAGGGGTGCCAGCCACAGTTACTGTGCCCTGGAAGTCTAATGTCTGCTGCTGCTGGTGGTACTGCACGTCAGCCATTTGCTCCTCCCTCTTGTAGACGGGCATAGCTCGAATGAGTGCGCCGGCGGGCGGGGGCTGGGTGTCCACGAGATTCACCACCGGGCAAGGCTTGACCAATTTGCAATAGAGCTTCTGGAGATCAGTCGAGTACGATGCCAGCCTGCAACACCCGGCCAAGTAGGGGTGCCAGCCACCAAGCCCTGGCAGGGCCTCTGCTGCTGCTCCACCGATGCCTGGCAGCCTGCAACGCCCGGCCTCTGCTGCTGCTGCTGCCACTGGTCTCAGATGGTCAGTCACGCTCCCACGGGCACCCCTGGGGGCCAAGCACCGAGTCTGCCTGCCTGGGCAACCCGGGATGCCAAGCCCCAAGCCTTCCCGGTCTCTGCTGCTGCTGTCTCTGATGGCCTGCCATGCCCCCACGGGCCCCCCTAGAGTGCCCTAAGCCTCCAGGTGGGATCTAACTTTCCGAACGTTCGGGGGCCCGAACTCTGCAGGACCAAACCCACAAACCCGAACTAAGTTTTTAGCCCGAACGTCGGAACGTCCGATCATCCGAACTCTGGTCTGTTCACATATCCCTACCTGGAACATCTTGGAGCACCGCTGGCAGAGCGGGTCGGCCAAACCCAGAGCACTGGCCCAAAGTGCAGTACCTGTCTGTCTGATGAGCAGACTCAGCTCTGTTTCCAGCAGGCCGTTGCCCCGGGCAACACCATACAGGGCACCAGCCTAGAGCATTGGGCAATTGCTCACAACTCTATGGTGTGTGTGTGGTGTGTGCTGGGTGGGCAGCCTGTGGCCTGGAGAACCCACAGGGTCCGTCTGAAGTGGAACCAGGCGTGTCTGGGAGTGGGTGGACATGGGGGGGCACCCCCAGAGAAGCTTAGAGGGCGGACAGTCCATGTTTGTCTTAAAGTACCCAATGATCACTGAAGTGAGGTCACTGTTTGAGCTGAAATGAAAAGCTACTTTCCTTTTTGCAAAAAAAGATTGCGGAAACAGAATGGCCAATTTTCGTGGAAATAGAAACATTTTTGAAACAAAATTTCAGCCCTATAGCTGAAACAAAAAGCTATTTTCCTTTTTGCAAAAAAATAATAATTTGGAAACAAAATGGCCAATTTTGGCAGAATTAAAAAAAATGTCAGAATCGGAATTTCAGCCCTACTTTGAAACCCAAACCAACGTGGGGAGTCTGAACATCTGATTTTCCAGGAGTGCCTCCTTCCCTTCCTACTGTCTCCTGACTAACTTCACTTTAGCGCTCTGTTTGTGTGAATGTTTCAGGAGTAAATCGGAAGTGAAGCCCCAAAATAGCCATTAGCTCTTCGTCAGAATGCAGCTTCCCCTTCCCTCCAAGCAACTGGCAAATGTCAGTCTTCAGAAAAACAGCTCAAGGCCAATTGATGTGATCCTCTAGGTGGCTAGTCAACTCTTTGCATGGGTCCATGTCCTAGTCACTTGGATGGGAAGTGTGTCTGCGCCAGTGAATCACAGCATCCGAGTTTGAAGGGGCTTCGAGTGTCTTCTAGTCGAACCCCCTGCTCGGACGCAGGAGGACTATAGCTGTAACGTATCCCAGAAGGGAGGCTGTCCAACCTCTCTTTGAAAACCTCCAGCAATGGAGAGCCTACCACCTCCCCGGCAACTTGTTCCACTGCTGTGCAGCTCTGACTGCTAGATGTTTTCCCTCTAATATTGAACCAAAATCTACATCCTTGTCATTTGAGCCCATTGTGTCTGCTCATTGTGTCAGCTCCATGCCGTCTCCTTGGTAGCAGTCCTTTAGATATCTGAAGACTGCTATCATGTTAACCCTTAGGGCCTTTTCGCATGGACGCCCTCCCCTTGCCCGGGTCACAGCTCACTATGGCTCTGTCTCTTTGACTGCCATAGTTGCCCGTCATGAGTGTGTGTGTGGGTGTGGGGGGGCATTGGGAGTACAGCACCGCCCATCTGCATGTTTGTGCTCCCAGCTGTACCCAGGCGGTGCGGCAGGTGGGATGGCTCCCTGGCTGCGGTCATGTCAGGTCAGTGTCCCGCCTGACCCGGCCCATGGTGCCCAGGGAGCAGTCCCACCAGTTGCACTTCTGTTTTTACCCTTTCTCGCCCCCCTCTTTGAGCTCCCTCCAATTTGTCAATGTCCTTCTTAAAAATGAGGCACCCGAAACCCAGTCCTCCAGGCAAAGTCTGATAGGTGCCAAATAGAGGGGAATTATTTCTTCTGATGACTTGGAAATAATGCTTATGTTAACGAAGTGTAAAATTGTATAGCAGGGTCATTCAGTGGACTTGAAACTGGAAGTCCTATGCTCAAATTCTGGTTTCACTGGGTGGCCTTAGGCAAGTCCTTTCAGCCTCAGTTCTCTGGTGATAAGATGGGATGATGGGAAATCTGCTTAGTGGACAGTGGGCTCAAGGGGAATGGTACGTCACCCTTGCATTAGCTTTAAAACACATCAGTGAAACTCCCATGGTCTTTCTGAGTCTCCAGTGATGGAGGGACAATCAAACATTGCTTGATTGAGACCAACAAGGTCAGGTAAGCAGTAGAGATACAACGAAGCCCTAAATATGCATTTGTAGATAGAGTTTGGATAGCCCTTTGAATATCTGAATTCCGTTGGCTCACCAGAACGTGATTGGTGTACCTGCTAATTCAGATACCTGAAGCCAGCAAAATAACCAAGATATTTTGGTTTACTCCATTATTTGGTGGTTCGTTCTGGGTACTCATTCCCCTTCGGTTGTTGTGATTTAGCTCTATAATACCCCAAACAACCAAGCCATCAACTACTGACATGGACAAAATAATGGAAATGCCTATAATTAGCTATCAGAAACAGAGATTCATTTTGGTGACTGGAGTGGGAAATAAATATCCAAACGCAACAAATTGAGGAGCATCAAACTCAGGATTGGACACAGATATTTGCTTCACCTCTACTGACACACTTCTGTTTCCTGTCAATGGAACCAGATATTTCTTCTCCCCCCAAACCCCTGACCGTCCCACATTCTTGGGAAGGTCAGATCCTGAACCTACCCTAAGGTTTGCTCCCTCCATCTCAGCCTCTCGAAACCTTCAGCAAAATTCTAATCTGGATCCTAACAAGTCCTCTGGTTCCAGGACTGGATAGAATTAGCTCATCTATGATGCCTAACACTCCACCATTACCCATATTCCTATGCATCCGAGGCCAGGATTAGAAATTAGCATTGCTGCGGCCTGTACACTCCATTGTGTCCCGTGAAGTCAGCTGAGGACACGCTCCTGCACTTACCATTGACTTGCCATGTTCATACAGCAAGGACGCAGAGAGGCATTCTCAGCAAGGCATTCCCTAAATCTGGAATTCCGTTCCCCTGGGGGTTTCACCAAAGCCAGAGCGTTTCCCAGCTGCAACGCAAGGCTTTCTTGTTTGACCAACTATTATTATTATTATTATAAACATTTATATAGCGCCAGCCATGTACCTGGAGCTGTACAGAACACAGAAATAGACACAGTCCCTGTCTGTGGCTTACAATGTAAAAGACAAGGAGGGGGAGACAGGGAACTATTTGGCAGATGGGGAATTGTATTTAAACGGTTTTACTGAATATATGTGTGTGCTTTATTATGGGGGGGGGGGGAGGGATTTTGGCGCAAATGTTATGTATCAATTAGGCAATATTGGCCATGATCAGAGATACAAGCAGGATCAGGTTTGGACAACTCAGTTCAGGTTCTTCAGCCACAGGTCTCAGGCTGACACTATCCAACTAGGCCCATGAGAATAAAGTTGTCAAAATCACTTTCTAAGCAGAAAATGTATTTCCAAGGCCACAATAGAAAACCCTAGACAGCCACTATCTCTGAGAACACAGAAATAGGCCTAAGAGAAACAAAGGGAGTTTGTAAGAAAGCGAGGTGCCCTCCCCTACGAATAAACAGTAACTCCCTAAAACTCCCTGAGAACTCCAAAATAGCTTGGTGGCCGTGCTCCAAGTGATAGCATTATGAATAGCCAGCTTATTCTCTGCACCTGGCAAAGGGGACCCTGCAACATGTATCCCTAATAAATGAAGCTATAAAAGGGAAAGTTCAGCCCCTTGCCCCTTGTCATTAGCGCTAGCGGCCACTAGCATTGCAGTGAGCCGTGTGGGCTTTTGACCCTTACCGTCGCTCTCAAAAGATCCAGAGACCCCCGGGCCAGCCATCTGCTGGGCCCTCTCCCCTTCTCCTCTGAACCAGCCTGCGTCTCGGACTGTGCCTCTGACACGTAAGATATCATGGGTTACTGGGGTTTGTAACTGAGAACACTGCCATGTCCAGATGTTAAGTGTCTATTCAATAAAACTGAGTTGTACCTCTATACTTTGGCTTGTTAATTGCAACCTTCGATCCCGTTTGGGTAAATTGAGGCACGCCACCTCATTGGTCCCTTCGATCCCGTTTGGGTAAATTGAGGCACGCCACCTCATTTATTCATTTCACAAACACTGGGACTCTCTCCATTGCTATTTTTAAGAATTGCCAAGGTTTTTTTAAAATTTGTACCTCAGCAACCACTGGAGATGGCTTGTGGCTTCCCATCTCCTCCCCAGGGAGGGAGTTTGCCTTTTTGCTGGTGGGTGGAAATTCATGGCCTTTGGCTCCGATCAGAGTGGTGGATAAGGCAAGGACCAAGACACTGGGATGCCAGGATATATTGCATAATAAACTCCTCAGCCCTGGAATGTGGAGAACACTTTGGTTAGGAATCACGTTGTGGGAAATGTATTCTGGGGAAATTCACCACTGGCAGAGCGAGGGCTGGATTAAATGGGGGCCCAGGGCAGGGATTGTTCTGGGGCGGCTCTTGGAGGGGCTCTGGAATTGCACAGGAGCAAGGCAACAAGGCCTGAAGCAGCCCCATGTGGAGGCTTGGCTGCAGCTCCCAAACTCTGCAGCTGGTCTTTTCAGATTTCAAGTTGAAACATTGAGTAACTGGACCAAAATGGCCGAAAAGCCCACGAAACCGATGGCGTTAACCAATATGCAAGTATCAGAGCCGCAAAAACGGGTATTACCTATTGAATGTACGGGACCCAAATCGATATGCCAACATCTGATGGGCTGTCACATACAAGATGGAGCAGACTTGTTCTCTGTTGCTCCTTGAGGGCAGGACTAGAACCAATGGGTTCAAATGACAAGAAAGTCGATTTCGGCCAAACATTAGGAAGAACTTCCTAACGGTAAGAACTGTTTGATAGTGGAGCAGAGTCTGCCTAGGGCATTGGTGGTCTCTCCTTTACTGGAGGTTTTCAAACAGAGGCTGGACGGCCGTCTGTCAGGGATGCTGTAGCTGTGGATTGACCTCTGAGGTCCCTTCCAACTCTAAGATTTATCTCAGTGAAATGAAGGGGCAGTTGCCTCTTGGAGAGTCAGCCTCTTCCATAGCTCTGATTCCTCGCTTGGTCATGCAGTCGACAGGAGTCTCTATAAAACAATGGCCCAGCCAGCCCCGTACATTGTGCTATCTGGGTGCTTAGCTGGCCTTCCCCACCACAGTAACAGAGGGTCTCACAGTCACCATGTATTCTCACTCCCCCTCTGTGAGGTCATACAGGCAAGGCAGGCAGGTACAGACGGGAATACAGACGATGCACAGGGAGGAGGAGGGCATGTGACCTCCATATTTTCAGCCACTGAGGCAGAGACTTCTGTAGGCCTTGGCGGTACTGCTGCTGCACTACAGCGCCTGGCCACTGGAGCAGCAGTGGGACGGGGCCTACCTGGAAAAGCAGAGGCCCAAGTAGGTTCCCCTCATGCTGCAATAGGGCACCAGCCTATCCCAGTCAGCTGCCAACAAAGGCATCAAGATCCTGGCCATGAGTCAAGATCAGGTCAGGACAAGAGTTTGAGCGCAGCCAAGGGTCAGCAGGTATTGAGTCCACGAGGACGAGTAAAAGGCACCGTCTGTTAGCCAGGCAGGGGTCAGAGAATCCAAGGAATCAATCCTGGCAAGGTCCAGACGTTGACAAACGCAGCTGGGGGTAGAGGAAGCTGGTACAACCAGGCCTCTCTCTGACTGTCCAGTTGAAGGTTTGCTGTGGCCAAGGAAGCTATATAGGCATCCCTGGCCAATCAGGGTGTGAGCCATCAGTGGCCAATCAGGAGCCTGCCAGGGTGGAGTCAGGCTACAAGGCTGTTGTCATTCAGTGGTAGTGTGGATCCCACACTGGTACCTAAGAACCCAGAGAACCAGTGTTCAAGCCCCATGTTCCCCCCTGGGCCTGGATATAGGGCTTTCCAGTGTTGTCTGATCCTTCATAGCCACTACAGAGAAACTAAACAAGCTAGGCTTCAAACTTTAAAGCCATTGAAAGTTGCCCCTCACTTTAATGGGTGAAGGTTGAACTTAACTGGACTGAAAACAATAAAATGAGCTTCAGCAAAGACAAGTGTACAGAACTACGAATATAAGAGAAACCATATGTACACATACAAGATGGATGACAGCTGGCGAGGCGGCAGCACAGCTGATAAAGATCTGAGGAGTTATAGTGGATCACAGGCAGAATGAGTCAGCAACGGGACACTGTTGCAGAGAAGGAAATGCCATCTTGACTTTCATGAGCAGGAGCAATGTATCCAAGGTGTCAGCTGGAATATTGTCTCAATTTTTGAGCAGCACATTGTAAAAAAAGACATGGATAAACTTGAGAAGATCCAGAAGAGCACAATCAACATAAAAAGAGATTGGAACACAATCATATGAAGAATGGTTGAAAGAGATGGGTGCGTTTAGCCCAGAGGAATGAAGGTTAAGGGGAGACAGAGGCCGCTTTTAGACGAGCGGGTTGCCGTTGTGCGACCCACTCGCACGATATTTCAAAATCCCGCCATGTGGGATTACACGAGACGCCGGTAGGGGATTACGCGCCTGGAAGGTGGTCGCGCATTATTTGCCGACTGCAAATTAAATACCTCACAATCGGACAACGGCGACCCGCTCGTCTAGAAGCGGCCAGAGTCATAGGGTGTTTCCAGATGTGACACTGGCGTGGATTGATCCGGGTGCCAGCGTCACATTTTAAAACAGCTGCCAGATGTTACCACAATCTGGTTCCCGACTGTAGTGGAGTTTAGCCTTGCTGTCACCCAGGGAAATCCCCCAGTGACAGCCTGGGCTAAGCACGACCACGGTTGGGAGCCAGCTGGCAGGCCCAGAATAAAGCGGACTGTCATGTCTGAGAGCCCGCTTCACTCAGCCTGGTCCCGAGTGGCGGTGAGGTCGCAGCGCCATGGCGGCCGTCACTGGCCACTCCAGCCGCTTGTCAGCTGGGTGTGGAGGGGCGCTACATGCAGCACGGGGGTGGGGACATGCGGACACACACCTGTGCAGACCCACTCCCTGCCTTGGGCCGCTGTAACGCTCCTTTGGTGGCCTGGTTGACTCCGACCCAGAGTGACGGGTCCCACCACGGCCTGGAGCGGGACCCGTCTCATCTGAAAGGACTCATGGAATGGTAAGTGGCCGCACCATTGCCGTCATTTTGGAAAAGGGCTGCCAGTTTGCTCATGTGCAGTGGTCATTTTGCACATGCGCAGACCGGCTGCCCTTTTCCAAAATGGCAGCAGCACTGCCGCCGCCACCACTTTGGAAAAGGACGTGCATGCGCAGAATGGTCCAGCAGTCATTTTGCACATGCACATTGATATTTTTTTAAAAAAAAATATTTGTTTATACAAACAAAAACAAATGAAAGCAAATGAATGCCATTTGCTTATTCATTGGTTTCTGTTTCCTTAGTTACTAAAACAAAAGGGGCTCCATTCATTTTAGTAACTAAACAAAAGAAAATGAATTGCACACCCAGTCCTTCAGGTCTCTTTCGGCCTTGTAATTCTACAACTTCCCCAAAGCAAGATGCACACTCTATAGCAGAGGAAGGAATTGAACTAAAGTCTCTGGCTAATGATATAACTGCTGGACCTTCCTTCTTTCCTTCCAGAGGAGATGCCAGACTGGGTCAAATCAATGGCCTATCTAGCCCAGCATCCTGTCTGCAAAGGTAGCCAGCTTCCTACAGGCAGATGACATGTGCATGCATGTGTCCCTCCCTTGAGGCATGCAGGATGTCTCTCTTTAATTAATTAGACAGGCCCAAACAGAAATCTTGGCTCTGATACACCTCTGGATACTGAGAGGGTCTGGATGTGACTATCACAGCTGGGTTCTAGTCTCTGCACTGGAGCAGCCTCAAGCTACCCATCTTGGATCAGACTTACCAGATTACCAAATCAATTAAATTTAGGCCTCAGAGCCTAGCCTGTGCCAGCTCAGGGGGTACCAGAGTCAAGTACCGGATCCCCAGGGGCTGGTAGGAGACATCTGGAAGCCAGAGGATCAGGGAAGCCAGAACCCAGCAGAGCTAGGACAGTCCCTTCCCACAAGCTTGTGTTGTGGAGACACTTCCTGTTTCCTGTGGGCACCATATATGGACCAGGGCAGCCAATGGAAAGACAGCTAGGGCCCAGCCAATAGGAAGTGAGTGGGGTGGAGAAGGAGGAAACTCTGCTTCTAAAAGCAAACCCAGCAGGTCTGATGGCTGATTGAAGAAAGCGCCTGCCTTGGGCTCTCAAGGCTTAGGTTCATGCTCTGCTCCTGCTAAAACCTGGCGTTTGGTTTGGAGAAGAATTTTATTAATTATTATTATTATTATTATAAGCATTTATATAGTGCCAGCGATGTACCTGGTGCTTTACAAAGAGTAAGATAGACACGGCCCCTGCCCGAGAGCTTACAGTCTAAAGACAGGGGGAGGGGAGAGAGGGAAGGGGGAACAGGGGGAGAGACAAGCAATGCCACTATGTCCTACTACCCCACTGCCAAGTTCTGTACGTGAGGGGGGCTTACAGCTTGATGGTTTGATTTAAACCCCTGAGACTCCAGAGAGCAGACGCATTCCAGTCCCACATAATCACCCAGCCCAATCAATTGGCCTGTCTTCCCCAGTCGATACCATCGGCATTTCTGCATTTATCGAGTGCCTCTTAAAAGCTGGTGGGCTGAGCACGCAGGAGCCATCTCTAGTGGCCAGGCTGGTTATTAGTGTCACTACCATATTGATCTCCTCCCTGTGGCTGCATCCACTCTGGGTGGGGCAGGGGGGGTAAGGGCAGAGGCAATGACCTCCCATATGTTACCAATTTCTCTAGACAGTCTTCTTTTCTTTTAACTCTTTCCTTTCCATGTTGCATTGCTGGGCTTTGGAGAAACTAACAATAGTAAAAAAGACTCACACGGTATATCCTGCCCTATATATGGGCCGCAGGGAACCCAGGGGGGCTTTGGGGCAGGTAGGGGTACTGTTTGTTCAGGGTTGGGGAGTGAGGGTGGGGGAATGTAGGAGGGTGGGTGAGGGAGGAGGGGTGTCCCAGCGCAAAACCCTGGTGGCAGCAGGGAGAGGCTCTGGGAGGTCACTTGGTGGTAGTGTGCGGTGTACCTGACTCCCTGTGAGAGAGGGAAGCTGGAGGCGGGGGGGGGCATGTCTTGTGCCGGCCCCTGGTGGCAGCAGGATGGTCGGGTGCACTGCGGGGTGGACTGGGGGGTGGCTTGGGAGGGGTCTGATGAGGGGTGAACAGCCAGGTTTGGGGGGTTGGGATTGGGTGGACAGGGGGGAAGGAGCGGCCATAGGGGTGGTTCTTGGGCGTGGACGGTATAGTCCACGTCCACGGGGTTGGATTGCTCGCACTCCTAGGGGACTTAGGTACCTGCAGGTGGTGCGGCTTGCCGTCCCCCCTCTGGGGTGGAGGGAGGAGCTAGGTCCAAGGTCCGCCTGCGGGGGGCTGTTGCTGCTAAACGCGAGGTCCATTGTCAACAAGGCCCCAATTGTCCGGGATTTAATCTCGGACGGGGCTGTGGACCTCGCGTGTATTATTTAAATCAAAAATAGAAATAATAAACGCGTAGAAATAAGGGTAGGGAGGAGCTAAAAACCCTAGACCCCTCTTCCCCCCTTTATCAAATTGCGCTGTAGTTTGGCAGAGATGACAGGGAAGGTATATGATACATCCATACTAAATAATGTGTAAATAGGATAGAATATACAAATGTTACAGCTGGAAATGTATTTTCAAGTTAATATCTTATACCATCAGGACCCTTTATCCAATCATTCTGAAAATTGGCAGGAGTGTTAAACTTGTGGAGGGACATAATAGTCACTTGTTTCATGCAAAGTGGATGAAAGTTTAAAAAGTTGTAGCCATGAATGCGTATGAAGCTTTCCTTAAAACCACAATGTTGAAGTGCTTCTAAAATTGGATCCCTTTATCTAATCATTTCGAAAATTGGTGCCCATAGTGCCCTCCATTGGGGGTACAATATCCCCAAGTTTCATCAAAAGTGAGTAAGAAACAAAAAAACTATAGCCGGAAATATGTTTTTCAGTTTTCCCCTTTATTTCAAAAACAAAATGTCATTTTCCTTTCTATTTTTATTATTTGTCATTTTCGTTATTGCAATAACGATAATGAAAATGACAATTTTCAGTATTGCTATTGTAATAACAAAAACGACATGCACCCCCCTAATTAGTAGTAGTTAGGATGAGCCGCGGAATACAGCAGGGATGGGGGAACCTTAGGCCTTAGGGCCAAATGTGGCCTGTGGATAGTTTTTATGTGACCCCCTTTCCAGTTTGGGGATTTGGCCCCCTAGATCCAGTTCCTACTCCCAAGCACTGAGATAGTGGACAGATCGACGAAATAGGCCCCCTGAGCTCAGCCTTTAAGCATTCCCACCCCCAACGTCTACGCAGTCCTCAGAGCACGGGCTCCTTCTCAAAGGGGGGGTTTCATGCACAAGGTGTTGTGCGTTAAGAGAAGGACTCCATGCTAGTCTTTATTAAGAGAACTAATGACAGGCTGCAGTTTGCAGCCAGAGCACACTTGCACGTTCACAAGCTTCCAGTGCTCCCTCCAAACCGTTGCCTCCGTGCAGCCCCAGTCCCAACCTACAGGTTCCCTGCAAGTTGTGACACCTGGGAGGGAAAAGAACATGGTTTGGTCAAGCGCTTGCTTTGTCAGAAATGCTCTGGGTGTCCTTGGTTAAGTTGCTTAGTATCACTGGGCCTATCAGGATTCAGTGGGGCTACCAGGCCTTGAACCTGGACCCCTGGGTGCTATAGAGGCAGGAGACTTGGTCTTGCAGGGCACAGAATCTACTAGCGACCTAGAACTTTCCATCCCCAGGGCTGAGTGGCAGGCCAAGCCTTTGGACACCTGCTAGGCCCAAAGATGTGTTGTAAAATCAACAAAGTAACCTGGGAGTGTTCCCAGAAAGCAGGAGGCTGTCTGAGTGTCCACTGGTGTGGCTGCTCTGGTTTCCTGCATCCCTGTTTGCTCTTGGTAGGAGGCAGGAGAGGGCGGGGGCAACGCAGGGAGTGTGGAGGGGCAGCAAGCACTCGCTGTAGCTGCTCTCCACTCTGTTGTGCTCACTATGCAGTCAGGGAAGGAGGAGGCATGGTTTCTATCTCCCTCCTCCTCGCTTCCTTTCTTGTGATTGGCCGGGGGCGCTGGCTCCATTGCCCCTCAGCCAGGCTGATTGGCTGAGCGGGGCTCCATTTGGATCTGCAGGGAGTTCCCAGTTCTCACCTGGGCTTCACTGTGTGGGTGTGACAGGGGCTATTCTCCTGGCACCCCTTCGCCCACGCAGACACAGAAGAGCCTTCCCTCTTCTACTCCCTGCTGCCTGCATGGCTGTAATGAAGTCAGCAGCATGTGCACAGAAGGCAAAGGGCCAGAGCAGCCTTCTGTGCAAGAGCCAGCTTCATTCTGGTGATGCAGGAAGCAGCAGAGGCGGTAGCGGAGCTGGCAGGACACTGCCCATTCCTCCACAATGAGCTGGCTGCCCCTGCCTCAGGTACCTTGCAAGAGGGGAATCAAGTGGCTTGGAGGTGGCTACCATCTGGCCACAGCTGAAGGGTGGTGGCTGTTCTTGGACCCCGAATGGCAGCTTGGACCCCGAGCTGCCCTGAAGGATCTAGCATCATGCTCCTGTTAGCCCCCCTGATATTCCAGTCCCTGTATCAGGTGTAGCCCCCAAAGAGGTTTGCTATTTCTATTCTATGTTGTGGAATACACACGTATAGTCTTTGCACTATGTTTTATGGGGAATTATTTTGGGCACTGAGAGCGTGAAGGATGGTTGTGGGGGATAATTTAGGCAGACTCCCCTGAGTGAGAGATGGGGGCGGACTGGGATGGGAGGCAGGTTAAGCATGGCTCCTCTGTGGGAGGGGTGGGGGGCAGGCTGGGGTAGGGAGTTCCTCCAAGTGAGAATTGAATGGGTGGGTGGGGGGGGGGATGTATTTTATATCTATATTTTGTAGTGATGGTTTTTTGTTTTGTTTTTAAACTTATTGTAAGCTGCCCTGAGGCATTTTTGGGACAGGGCGATGTATAAATCAATAATATAATTAGAATAAAAGTGACGGTAATTATTTTTTGGACGTTCAGTCCAGCATAACATTGCTTTCATGAGTCAGAGCTTCTCGCGGGCCCGTCTGTTCCACATAGGATGTTATTATTCCTAATTGACTCAAGGGAGCCAGGTATTTGGGGGTTGGGGGGAGCTCTCTGGAATTGCAGCAGCCTCGCCATAGGCTAGGGATCCCTGGATACGAGGCTCTGTGGTCCTGTGCCTCCCACATGACTGTTGTCATTTCCAGGTTGTTCACAGACCCCCATGAATTTCAGGGTCTCCCAATACATGGGGCTCCGTGTAGTCCCACACAGTCTGTCCCTGCCTTGGATAAATTCCATTCTTTTGTCTGCTCTGCCTTTTACATGTCGCTCAGGCTTGAGGGAGTCCCACAAGTAGAGGAGGTGTGTCACAAGGAGATACTGGACTACAGGTCTAACAAATATGTAAAAGTAAAGGTAAACATGTATGCAATGTAAGAGCTGAGAACTGGAAACTCACTTCATGCAATGGAGAGAGACAAAGCCAGGCCGAATGTGTATTCAGAAAAAGCTAATACCACCTCTGCAGAAACCAGACAGTGATCATTCAGTTGCAAATAAATCTCTTCCTGCCTACGTGACTAGAAGCACAGAGTTCTCCAGGTGGGAAAGTCAGACAAAGAAACTTGAAAAGGTATTTAAAGTGGGGAGATCTTTGTCCCTCAGGCTCAGTTGGGAGAAGAGACTTTGCTGGCTAACCAGCTTAAGGACAAAAGCCCAGCCTTACTACATCTGGCTGAGAAATGGACTTCTGTAGGGTAAGATCTTAACTAGGGACCTACTCAGTACAGACTAGGAATGCGTTACTTACTTTTGTTTTATTTGTCACTCTGCATTCAAACTATCTTTGTTTATGTAATCAATAAACTTTCTTCTTTACTAAGAAGTGCTTTCTGTTGTCTCACATCAGGGAACACAGTCTGAGTATCTTGTTCCCTCAAGCACTTGTGAACCCAGAGAGAAAGAGTCTGAGAACAGGAAGTCTCTGGAGCTTGGGTGATAAAGGTGTTGTCCCCTTTGCAGGACTGAATCAGTTAGAGAGAACTGGTTCAGATGGGCTGCAAGTGAGGGAAACTGAGTCACACAACCCAGGAAGTGGGATACCGGGCCCCAACCCCGTGACAAGGTGTACGAATTCTTGTAGCCCTGGTCATAGAGAACACTTTCTCATCTCCTAAGGCCCTCTCAGCGGGCGGCTGGAAGGGAGACTGAGCCATCTCTCCACCCTGCCCCCCTCCCACGCAGCTCCCCGGCAATGCTGCACAACTGCACAGCCATTACCTTGAGCCACGTAGATTAACTCGTTGTAGATTGCGGGTTGGATCACTGGGCCCTGGAGCTCCTGAAGGTAATGCTTGAGCGTCTCAGCCAAGGTCTTCTCATCAAACAGGTCCATGTCAACAGCCGCTGCATCTGGAAGGAGGGAAGAGAATGTCACTCGTAGCCACAGCCCAAAGGATAGGAGTGCGTTGAGAGAGAAAATGAAACTTCCCCGGATGAACAAAACCATTTGGTGCACGAAGAGAGTCTGGCTTTGGGTGAGAATTTAATTTAATCAATAATTTATTTATGAAATAATTTACTACCCTGCCCCTCCTGCTCCAAGCAGCCTGGGGCAGCTTACAATGTTAAAACACATAAAATCAATAAAACAAACAAAAAAATACAATTAAAAGAGAGGCACAAAACCAAAACCACCCCTCCCCATCTCCCCATCCCACCCTACACTCCATCTCCCTCACCAAAAGCCAGGTGGAACTGCCAAGTTTTACAGATATGATGGAAGGAGGGGAGCTCCAGGGCCACCTGGGCTTCCTCCGGGAGGCAGTTGCCACAGCCTAGGTGTGGCCACCCAGAACACCCTCTCCATAGTGGCCCCCCGGGCCACACGGGGGACCTCGAGAAGGGCGCTCCCAGTGGAGTGCAGAGGCCGCTCCAGAGTGTGGAGAGTGAGGCGGTCCCGCAGGTAAGTTGGGCCAAGGCCGTATAGGGCTTTATAGGTTAAAACCAATACCCTGAATTGGGCCTGGAAGACTATAGGCAGCCAGTGCAGAGCCGGGAGCACCGGTGTCATGTGCTCCTGGTGACTGATTCCCATAAGGAGACAGGCCGCAGCATTCTGAGCCCCTTCCTCACCCCTCCCCCAACATCAGAGAGTCTGTATGCTGCTGTGTATCTACCGTAAGGGGCAGGGCCGGCCTTAGTGGAAGTGGGGCCCTGGGCGGGGAAAGAATGTGGGGCCCCCCACTAACTTAAGGTGGCGTCGGAGATAAAGTTGCCGGCGGCAGCCAGGCCTAGGGGAGGTCCCCGGCTCAGGGGGGCACTCCCCACTGAGCTCAGGGTGTTACCGGGCCTGGGCTCAGGGATGGGCAAAGGGGTGCTCTCTGTGGCAAAATGCCCTTGTCCTGACAAAGACCCCCTTTGACTCCCCCCCTTCGCTGAAACTGCAAGCCTGGCTCAGCCAAAGCCCAGGCCTCAACAAGCACCTGTTCAGGACTTCCTCATTCCTGGAATTCCTAAGGGTGGGGAGAACTCTACACCTGAGACAGGTGACGTGGGATGATCGAATCATAGAAGGAGAGGGGCTTCTGGGTTAAAGCCAGCTGACCCTCCTGGACAAATGAGAATGAAGGTCAAGGATGCCTTAAAAGGACCAGCACAGGCATTTTGACTCTCTCTCTCTCTCTCTCTGGACTCACTGAACTGCTGCTAGGCTGGTGACCTCCCTGTCTGGAGGCACGCATGGCCTATATGGCTTATCAGTAACTCTGGCCTGGCCAGAAGAAGGACTTCGACCCCATAGGAAAAACCATCCCCTATGGAGAACGGATCAGAACCAGTGAGTACTTGCTAGTTACAGTTATAGGAAGACGCTTTCTATACGGGCTACTATGCCCACAGGACTGACTCTGATTGCTCAAAGGGTTATCACCCCTAGTTCTATGCTTTTATTCCTTTTTGTAATATGTACCAGTAAAGTCTAAGTTTTCTTTTTACCCTACTGGGTGTGTGTGTGTGTGTTATTGGCTGACCATTAAACGCCTCCTTTGGGCCGGCTGGCCAAGCCTCGCTACTAAGGCCAGGAAAGGGGGAAATCTACCTATTTGGCTAGGGGCCAAAAGCTTTGGAACCAAGGGAAGCCTCCTGTGGGTGGCTCTGGGGATCTGCTTCCAACCCAGAGGAGGAAATCCCAGGAACAGAGTGCCAGGAAAGGGGAGTGCTCTTGGGAAGCTGTGAGGCTTATGCCTTTTGGGGTTCACATGTCTTGAGGGGTGTGAACGCCCTCTGAATTACTCTCAAGTGGTGGCAGCGGAACACTAAGGGGTTTTGGGGGTTTGCCAGCTGTGGGGACCCCTGGTCAGAGATCAGGAGAAACACAGTGAGGTGGGTGTCTCAGCTGTATAGCACCCCCTACTGGCGTTTCGCCACACTCCCCTCTTCCGAGCGGCCGTTCGGATCACATACCTGATCCACTGTCGCCGCTCCACTCCTCTTTCCGCCGGGCCTGGGCCGCTGCCGCCAACTCCAGCCTCAGGCCGGAGGCGGCCTGGGCCTCGAGCAGGCCATGGAAGGGTCCAGCGGCGTGAGAGAGAGGCGGGGCCTCTGCTTCTCCCTCACTTCCACCGGAATTGAGGGAGAAGGGAGAGGCCCCGCCTCTCCCTCACGTCGCGACACTGGTTGGCCGGGACCCCTACACTGCCTGACTCAGTCTGTTACAGACTGAGCCAGGCAGCCGAGGGGGCAGTTTACTTTCGGCCAGAAGAAATGAGGGTGAGGCGGGGCCACTGCCGTTCTCTTCTTCATTTTCCCTGGCCGACTATGACAGGCAGCGGGGGGGGGGCGGCACAGAGTATGGGAGAGGCGGGGCCTCTGCTTCTCCCCCACTCCTGCTGGCCCCCCCCTCCGCTGCCTGTAAGACGCGCGAGCCGGCTCCTGAGGGTCCTGCTCTCAGGGCTGGCCTTACCGCGGGGTTCGGGTTGGGAGCTGGGTGCGGGGCCCCCTCAGGAGCGGGGCCCTGGGCGGCCGTCCCTAACCGCCCCGTGGTAAGGCCGGCCCTGTTAAGGGGCATTTTTGTAGCAGAGGATACTGGGAAAGTACTGTGGGTTGTGTTGAAAGTCAAAAATCCATCCTCAGGCAGCCCTGTGTGGAAAGCCCCACAAGTCCAAGGGACTCAGTGGCAGGGCCAGCCTTAGAATTTGTGGGGCCCAGGAAGAAGATAAAATGAGGGGACCCTGGTAGCCCTGCCCTCCCCCTCATGCACACGTCCTCTCGGGGGCTCCCTCCAGGGGCTTTAGAGGTGATTGTGTTGGGAGGGGGTGGGGCCCCCCAAACCATGCCCTGGTGAAAACGGGTGCTACTGGGGGGCCTTGGAAGTAGAGAAAATCCTGGGCCTGGGTATAGTCCCCCCATGTTAAGGCCATTGCTGCTCAGTGGGACCTCAACCTTGGAATGCAGGAACAAACCAGAGAGAAGTCTCACATAGAATCTACTGTAATCCACAGAAAACCAGAGGATTTCCCATGTCTGATCTGATCTACCGTAATCCACAGAAAACCAGAGGATTGCCCATGTCTGATCTGATCTACCGTAATCCACAGAAAACCAGAGGATTCCCCATGTCTGATTATCTACCGTAATCCACAGAAAACCAGAGGATTTCCCATGTCTGATCTGATCTACTGTAATCCACAGAAAACCAGAGGATTCCCCATGTCTGATTATCTACCGTAATCCACAGAAAACCAGAGGATTCCCCATGTCTGATCTGATCTACTGTAATCCACAGAAAACCAGAGGATTCCCCATGTCTGATTATCTACCGTAATCCACAGAAAACCAGAGGATTCCCCATGTCTGATCTACCATAATTCACAGAAAACCAGAGGATTCCCATTTCAGATACAGCTGAAAAAAGTATCCAACAAAATGAGTAAATCTGTAAAATACACCCTACTGAACCTAAAATGGTGGATCAGGTAATAACCAATAATTGCTTGTGCGCCATCGGTATCCATTTAGATTATTCAATTTTAGTTTTTCAGCTTGGCTATTTTGGTTGTTCAGTCATTTTCATATTTTGGTCATTACTCCTACTATTTTTATTATTATTATTGATTTTATATTGTGCCAGCAGCGTACCTGGTGCTCGCTTTACAATCAATAGTTAGAGACAGGTCCCTGCCCCGAGGGCATACAATCTATGAAAGACAAGGGCTGAGAGGGGAGGGGGGGAGACAAGGGCAGCAAAGGAAGAGACAAGGAGACATTCATAAAGTTGAGACGTCCATAGCTAAGTGATCGGTAAGAGGAGGTGTCTGTGACCAGTCTACGGGGATGAAGAACCTAACGGAAGAGGTAGGTTTTCAAGAGAGATTTGAAGGTTGGGAGGCAGGGAGTAGAGCAAATGTATGTTGGCAATACTAGCTCTGGACCTGAAGTGTGTACCCGCCAATGGGTCTACACCCATTGAATTTCTGGTACCCAAATCGACTCAAAATTCTGGGTACTGATTGGTACCTGATTTCAACCCAATCTGAGCACCCCATGTCCTGGAATGTTGACTTCTTGTCCCGATTTTTTGTTTTTTCGTTCTGATTCACTGGAAAATTGAAAAATTGATACTGGAAATGACTGTGGTTTTGGGGTATCCAGGAACCCAATCGGCGATCGGGGTAGCCCACTGAGTATCTGATGCAGTCCTAAAAAAAACGTGGCTATTACCAGCAGGTGCCAAATTAGGTCCCCATTTCAGCTCCAATGAGCACGATTGCTCACGCACGATCACCAAACATGATGAGACTGAAATAATGAAACAGCCAAACTTTCAAAATAATTGACACCCTCCTCCCCCCCAATGAAACAGAGTACCCCCAAAAGAATATGCAGGAACTCACGTCTGTTGCAGGCATTATTCAAGTACTGGAAGATAAAACCACTAACTGCTTCCACCTTAATTTCTGCTCTTCCGTAATTCACAGAAAACTGGAGCGTTCTCATTTTCAATCTACCATAATAAACAGAAAACCCTAAGCTTCCCGGATACTATCTTTCGCAATTGATAGAAAACTGGTTCCCATTTCTGATCTACTGCGAGTCACAGAGAAAACAGGGATCTTATTGTTGGAGCTATATAAATAAATACATCAAATCAAATCAGTCAGTCAATCAATAATCATAATCTATGTAACTCAAAGGAAACTGGAGCCTGTCCATTTCTAGGAGAAGTCTCATTTATTATATACCATAATTAATAGAAAACTGGAGGAAGCCCATTTCAAAGCTACTTTAATATGCAAAAAAAGCAATTTTTTAAAAAATAGCATCAACAATAACTTGCTTTTCCTCCAGGGAGAGCAACCCATAATTTGCTTAAAAATAAACCCCAGTGATTAGAAAAGTCAAGTAACCACAAGCCATGGGGACACCTAATTATACTGCTTATGTCCCAACTATCAACCCCTCCCCGTCCTTGGAAAAGAAAGGACGCTAGCTTTCTGCTTTGGGAGCAGATTATGAAATTGACTGGCCCAAGGAAGACTTGTGCACAAGGCTGTCACATGCACATGTACATGGGGCCTTCCATCCCAAATGAACCCCAGGGCACCTCTCGTAGGATGAGGCGGATCCAGGCCTGATCAAGGGCCCTGGGTGACCCGAATGCTTGCATAGTACACTAGTCTCAGACACAGACGTTGGTCCAATGAAAGGTAACATCGGAACTACTTTGCGTGTTAACAATACACTCCTAGGGGTGGGACGGCTGCCCCCATCACCCCCAGCCATGTCAGATTGTGGGATGGAACCAAACGCTCTTCCTTCCTGACCTGCCCGGGGGGCGAGGGGAGGGGAGCAACATGCAGCTGGGTAGCTCCGGCCCCATGCCATGACAGGCAGCCATGGCTGCCATGGCGACCATGCAAGCTGGGCTGGGCAGATGTGAAAAAAATGGTGGCCACCCAGTTCACCCTGCTCTGGCCCGGTTGTGCAGCTCTTTGGTCCAGACCGTGGGCCTGGTTCATTCCAGTTTGTTCTGGAAACCCACCAGGGTTTGAACTGGGCCCAATTCTGGTGGGCCTGGAACAGACATACGGGGTTCGGCGCTGGGCCAGGCGGGCCGGAACGGGCAAAACGGAACCACAGTGCATAGGTTCACACTCATTTGATTGTCTCTGTCTCTTACATTTGGGACCAACGCAGCAACTGTCCTCGTTCTCTCTCTCTCTCTCTCTCTCCGAAGGGGAATTTTGTATTTTTAACAACTGGACATTAAGGTGTATAAACAAACAAGGCCACAAAGCCTCCACTCCAATGTTTAGCTTGTCCATCATAAGAAATGGGCAGTCTCCTGCATGTGTTTCATGCGCCCCCACTAGCGGGGCCAGTGAGAGCGAAGAGAGAGGCTGGAAGTGGTCAGGTCACTCCTTGGAACACGCTAGGCTCTTTGCCCATGACCTTTTGGTGCTGGCGGACGTGTACACGCGGAGGCACTGCATGCAACCTAACTGACCCGTGGGTGCACACTGACTCGCATGGCAGGCGCCACATTCTCTGAGACCACGCCGTGAGTGGGGCTGTGCGTGCGGTGGCTACGTGGCCCTAATGAACAAGCAGGTGGACACCCACCTGCTGTGGGCTACTGTCTGGTTTGCTAACACCCAAGGGCTCAACCCTCCACCCAATTAAGATCAGTGGCCTAGTTCCCTTTAGGGAATGGAGCCTTGACGCTTTAAAGTACATGGTCTTTGATGGATTAGGTTCCTTCCCCAACACAACCAGTCATGGAGACTACAGAGCAATCATGTCCCCGGCTCCACTCCCAGAAGTTGAGGCTTTCCGTGTGTGCATGAGCAGGATAATTATCTCCATGGAGAAAGGACAAGGGGTCTCCAGTCTGAGAGGCAGGCTTAGGAAAGAACCACCAGGCCTTGTTATTGAAGCCCCCCGCCGCGCTCCACTCCACTCTCTTCTCCTAGACTGGGGGCCATTTACACAGACCCCTGGGAGGCTGCCAAGCTTCCTTTCCCTGGCAGTTTTCTGCTCAGGTTATTTACAGAGGTCACCATGTCCTCCAGCTGTTGGGAAACATGCAATTTCTCTCTGGCCTGAATTGCCAGCTGAACCGCGGACACATACCACAATGGCTGCTATTTCTGCAACTGTGAGCCAAGGGGAAGGGGAAGGTCAGGAGCCCAGGTGGTATTAATAGCCCCTCCTAGTATTACTACAGTAAATGACCAGCTTTTGGGTAATTAGCCTGGAGTATGGACCAGTGCTGGGGTCGGGTGGGGGTCAGTGTTGTCTGAACATGTTTGGAGGAAAAAAGAAAAATAATGTGCCCAAGGGAAAAATGACAACCACCAATTATTTGTAGAGCAGAGTGGAAACGGGTAATGGGCTTATTATTCACGGGTGCCATTCACCCTTTGCTACTTGACGAATATCTCCCACCAAAATGAGAACTTGCATGTACATATTTGGGGTGGGGTGGAGGTGGTATTCTCTATCGGATTATTTATGTGGGTTTTTTTCTCCAGTTTTTCAATTCAGTTATATCCACTTTGGGGGCATTTGGGTATCTCAGTTACGGCACTTGTAGCAATTGCGTATCCACAAGAGTGCTAATAATGCTGACATGATATCATTGAAATATCGACAGAACCAAAATCTGGAAATATCTGAACCAAAAAACCCCATAAAACAAAGTTGGGGGAGAGGGGGTGGCATGGAAACAACAGCCCTTTTCACACAGGCACACTAACACTGATAAAATGGGGGTTACATTTAATTATACATGTTGCAGGGCTGCAGGTGTATGCTACGGGTGCCCTGCAACATGTATAATAAAATGTAACCCCCGTTTTATCAGTGGGTGATTTCAGACGTTACACGCTCCTGGATCACCACGGTGTATTCCTGAAATCCACTCTGAAATACCCAGTGTTAGATCATCTGAAATACTCAGTGTTAGATCGTCTGAAATACCCAGTGTTAGATCGTCTGAAATACCCAGTGTTAGAGTGGCTGAGTGAAAAGGACCAACCAGAAACACTTTGAGAGCCAGTGTGGTGTAATGGCTAAGGGTATTTTCAGATGTTATGAGATCACGCTCAACCACAGTGAACCACGGTCAATCCCGTGGCGGGGCCAAAGCGGCCTGAACATCTGTTCGGCGGCCGCCAGATGTTCACCATGGTCAATACCCACATGGGGTCAAAACCAACCACGCTTCCGGGGCTCCCCGCCGGACAATCTCCGGAAGTGTGGTCAAAGAGATTCCCACCAGGAAACAACAAAAAATAACGTCTGGACAGCAATCACAGCCCGGAACCAAAGAAAATGATCCCCAACCGGGGACAAAGCATGCAGCTTCACTGCCAGGCAACCAGCAACAACACAGCCACCGGAGGGAGATTTAAAGGGGAACCTGCAGCAGGGAAGTGTGGTGGGATGGAGCGAGGAGGGAGGCGGAAGAGAGTGGTGGGTGAGAGAGCGAGGGTGGAGGAGGCAGTGGCAGTGGTGGAGGGAGCGCAGGTGGAAGAGGGGGTGGCAGGGGCTGTGCTGAGGATGGAGGAGGCAGAGGGACAACACCCGCAGCAGCCGGGGCAGGACACCCCGGGGACATCAGCCGGACCGGGGGAGGAGGCACCCCGGAAACGGGTAAGGGGAAGCAAGGGGAGGGGAACGGGGGGCACCGGGGGTCATGCTGACCATGGAGGAAGTGCAGGGACAATACCCGCAGCAGCAGGTGGGACACAATGCCCTGGGGACATCAGGCGGAATGGGGCCGGAGGAGGCAACCAGGAAATGGGTAAGGGGAAACAAGGGCAGGGGAGCCGGGGCACCAGGGGGGGCACAGGGTAATCCCGGGCTCCCACCAGGGAGGAGGGGGAAGGGGGCACCACGCAAGGGACCAGGGCACGCACCAAACCCTAATCCCCTACCCCTTGCCTCCCACAGACACAGAAGAGCACCCGGGTGGATGAGCCCCCAGAGGACACCGGACCATCCCGGGCGGAGGCAGAGGACAAACCACAGTGGAGCACAGGGAGAAAGGCATACCACAGAGGGGGCCAGTGGGGCCTCCAGGAGACCCGGGACTTCATTAGGATATGGGTGACACGAGTACCAGCTTGAGCTCGCGCTCAACCAGCGCAATGAGCATGTCTACCAGGACATAGTGCGGGACATGGAGGTGACGGGGCATCAGCGCACAGTG
>QEPC01013865.1:873572-896153 GCA_003113815.1 Sphenodon punctatus
TCTCTCTCTCTCTCTCTGGACTCACTGAACTGCTGCTAGGCTGGTGACCTCCCTGTCTGGAGGCACATGGCTTAACAGTAACTCTGGCCTTGCCAGAAGAAGAACTTGGACCCCATAGGAAAACCATCACCTATGGAGAACTGATAAGAACCAGTGAGTACTTGCTAGCTACAGTTTATAGGAAGACGCTTTCTAAACGGGCTACCATGTCCACAGATACTGACTCTGATTGCTCAAAGGGTTATCACCCCTAGTTCTATGTTTTTATTCCTTTTTGTCTTATGTACCAGTAAAGACTATGTTTTCTTTTTACCCTACTGGGTGTGTGTGTGTGTTACTGGCTGCGTAATAAATGCCTCCTTTGGGCCAGATGGCCAAGCCTCGCTACTAAGGCTTAAAAGGGGAAAATCTACCTATTTGGCTAGGGGCTAACAGCTTTGGGAACCAAGGGAAGCCTCCTGCGGGTAGCTCTGGGGATCTGCATCCAACACAGTGAAGGAAATCCCAGGAACAGAGTGCCTTTGTGAGTGCCAGAGTGAGGTTTATGCCTTTTGGGGTTCACATATCGAGGGGTGTGAACGCCCTCTGAATTACTCTCAAGTGGTGGCAGCGGAACAAAAGGGTTTTTTGGAGGTTTGCCAGCTGTGGGAACCCCAGGACAGAGATCAGGAGAAACTCAGTGAGGTGGGTGTCTTAGCTGTATAGCACTCCCCTACTGGTGTTTCGCCACACCTCCACCCTCCCTCTCCTTCCCACCAACATCACCTCCGTCTTGTCAGGATTCAGCTTCAGACGGCTCACCCTCATCCAGTCCCCCACGGCCGCCAAACACTGAGTAAACACCAAGACTGCAGGGCCAGGGTCAGATGAAAACGAGAGGTAGAGTTGGGTGTCATTAGCATATTAATGACACCGAACACACAACCTTGCCCAGTGATTGCATATACACATTGAACAGGAGAATGGACAAAACAGAACCTTGCGGGACCGCACACGAGAGGTCCCCGGGGGACGAGGAACAGTCCCCCCCAGCACCACTCACTGAGTTCTTCTGGCCAGAAAAGAGTGGAACCATTCAAGAACAGTCCCACCCACCCTGGCTCGGTCCCGCAAGCGAGTCACCAACAACTTGTGATCGACAGTATCAAATGCTGCTGACAGATCTAACAGGATCAGGAGAGATGACCGACCCCGATCCAAGTCACGGTGAAGGTTATTGACCATGCCACAAGGGCAGTCTCAGTGCCATAACCGGGGCGAAAGCCAGACTGCGAGGAATCGAGAAAACCAATGCGGTCCAAATGCTCCTGTAACTGCTGAGCCACCACCTGTTCAATAACCTTCCCTAAAAAGGGAAGGTTAGAGACGGGCCGATAGCTGGCGAGGGAGTCAACGTCAAGCAATGGTTTTTTGAGCAGAGGCCACACCACCGCCTCTTTGAGACAGCTCGGCACTCTGCCCTCCCAAATGGAGGCGCTGATTACCCCGGCCAGCAATGGCCGTAACATCTCCCGACTGACCTTAACCAACTAGGATGGGCACGAGTAATGTATTTAGAAACAACATTAAAAGGAAAAGAGTCAGAGGGGAAACGGATCCCCTAAAAATCCTTCTCAACCTCATGAATGTTCTCTTGTCTCTCCCAGTGTTCACCTCTCCCTTGTCTCTTCGATTGTAAGCCCCTTGGGGGAAGGGACCTGTCTATAACTATTGATTGTACAGGGTCAGGTACACTGTTTGAGCTATATAAATAAAATAAAATAATAATAATAATTTTTTTAAAGCACTGGGAGAATAAAAAACAAAATATCTTCAGGCACTTTTTTAAAGGTGAGGAGGGAGGAAATCTGTGAGTGCCCGACACTGGAATCCTGCAATAGGGTTGCTTCCCCAACCATTCTCATTTTGCAGAAAAGTTCTGAAACACTGGAAAGGCTGTAGGAAGTCTAATTGAATGGTTTTTGTGCAAAATTATGTCCGCCATTCTGCGCTTGTGCCAATTACCAGATTTTTTGCTTGTTTGTTCCTACTGGAATTCTGAATGACCAATCGTTCATTCGGACTTCTTATCGGAATGAGCGAATTGCCCAGTTCCATTAGAGGCAGAAATTGGGAGGTGAGGGGGAATCCAATTCAGCCCGACTCTGCAAACGTCCTGTACTAGAACTTAGCGAGCACCCCACACGAGGTGCCCCAGAATTGCTTGTTCCATATCTCGGCATTAGAAAGAAAACCCTGGCAGGACGCTTCTTTCCAAAAGCCCAGAAAGCTTTCCCCCCCCAACATCAGTGCCTTCCACTTGGCTTCAAAGCCAACATGCGGAACAATCCCTAGGACAGAAGTCTTTAACCCAGCAGCTGGAGACACTACCACATAGAAGTGACCACAGCGCCAACCATGGACCTCTAAGTGATGCCCCCAGGGGAATGGCAGCCCCTGGCAGAATCCACCAGAAGATAGACTGGTAGCAGAGTGTGTGGGGTGGGGTGAGGGGTGGGGGTGTCACTGGCCAAGCGTGACAGAGAGTAAGAAGTGTGCTGCGTTCCCAGAAACAAAACCCTGAGACTACGGCCCAATGCGAGAATGACAGAAGCCGAAAGCCCTGGATATCTATTGGCTACAGTGTGCACCGGCACTCTAGGTGGGACCCATCAGAAGAGATGCACGTCTCTCCGGTTTAACGGCACTCTTTAGCGATCCTGCTTACTGTCTGCAGATCCCACAGCCTTGTTTCTCCTCTCTCTCGCAGCTACAATTTGGAGACAAATTGGCAGTGGGGCTGGGTAGCAGCAGTGGTGGAGCTTTGGCCTGGGGGACTTGGGGTAAGCCCAGCTTGACTCATGTGCCAAGGTACCAAAGCCCCAAGCCCTGCCCCCAAGCTGCGCACCCCTTCTGTAAAGTACACGGGTATCGTGTGTGTGTGTGTGTGTGTGTGTGTGTGTGTGTGTGTGTGTGTGAATTTTCAAGCAATTTTGTACCTTGACACTCCGTGGGTTCCCAACGTCAGCCTAAGAATTTGGGGGGCCTTGCGCAAAAATAAAATACAGGGTCACCATGACCCTGTCCTCCACAGTCCTTCCCCTTTAAGAGGGGCTGTCTGGGGTTGGCTTTATCAAAACAAAGAATCATGTGTAGAATACTGGAGCCGGGATGCAGCTAGCAACAGTGTCCCCGAGAGCGGGCCGGGCCGGCCTGCCTCTGCCTGAAAGCCTCCAGCGACGGAGAGAGCCTGCCGCCTGCCTAGAGGCAGCTTGTTCCAGTGCCGCACGGCTTGGCCTGCTAGGACGTTTCCCCTGATATTTAATGGAAATCTGCCTTCCGGTCACTTAAGTTGGGCCCATTGTGTCTAGTTCCGCCCTCTGTAGCCGGGCAGAACAGCTCCTTGTTATCGTCAAAAAGTGTCTTATGTTTTCACACTCATGTACACACAGACTTTCCCACGTGTGTACACACACACACACATACAAATTCTCTCTCTCACTCTCACCCACCCACACACAGACACACACACGTTCTCTCTCTCTCTCTCTCTCTCTCACACACACACACACACACACACACACACTCTCTCTCTCTCTGTCTCTGACACACACACACACACACACACACACACTTTCTCTCTCTCACACACACACAGACAGACAGACAGACACACACACACTTTCTCTCTCTCACACACACACAGACACACACAGAGACAGACAGATAGACACACACAGACACACACTCTCTCTCTCACACACACAGACAGACAGACAGACACACACACACACACACACACCCTGTGATTTACTAAAAGTGAAGGGAGATGGGGACAGGGCCGCTCAGGGAGCAGCTGCCCTGCTAGCTGAGAATCATGACCAGGGAAGGGGCCGCACCGAAATGGCCTGTCTCAGGGCCTGGGGAGCCCTGGACCGGACGCTCCCAGGCCTGCCCCCTCCCCGATCACAGGGCACTGCCCGTGCTTAAGGCTGGCCCGTGGGCACCTAGAGGGCTCTTCCTCCTCTATCTAGGCCAGGGGCCCCATTCGAGCTGTAGAAGGGGCCACACGGAACACAGGCCAAGACAGAGCCGGGCCTTGGGAGCAGACAAATTAATGGTTGAGCTGGTCAAAAATGGTCTCTGAAACACTGTTTTTGGAAGATAGAAATGACCCTTTACAGCCCCAAACAAACTGCCCATGGTTTTTGTTTTGAGTATAACGTTATATAATGGTTTGGGCCACAAAACAAACCGCTGCAGAACTGTTGGTTTGGGGTGTATGTGTGTGTTGCTCTGCGTTTTTAATGAAGCGTTTCCAAAGGAACATTTTCACTTGTAATCATTCCCTTTCATTTTTCTTTTTGGGGGCTGCCCCCTCTGCGTCTCTATCCCTCCTCTCCCTGCACCCCCGGAAGGGCTACTCCGCACTGTGGGGGTAGGGACAGGAAGTGAGGAAGAGGCACAATCAGAACGGCCATCCAGCATCCATGACTCAGTGATTAAAATCCATCCTGTTCTCTTCAGAAGTGATATTGTATTTAATAGGGATGGGAAAATTGGAATCGGATTAATCCGATTTCAGCGCCCGAACCGATACGCCTTGCATTGCCCATTGAAGTGAATCGGTTCGGTTTCCCACTGAAAAATACAAATCGATTCCGATCAAATCTGATTCAAATCTGAAGCAATTGAATCCAATTCTGATTTTTCCATCTGATTTCCCATCCCTAGTATTTAGCACGTGGAAAGTTGATTTAAAAAAAACACCATGATTTCATGGGGTTTGTGGGTGGGGTAGGGGTTTGAGGGAGGATGGATGGGGGGATGGGAAATGTGGTATTGGGTGGGTGTTGTGAGGGGGTTGGGGGTATGTTTGTATTTTAATTTTTATCTTTTATAATCTAAAAAAAATCTGAATAAATACAATTTATTTCTTATTATTCATTTTCTTACTAAGAAAAGTCGCTCCTGGACTGTGAAAAGAACCTCTCATAGAGGCTATCACTGAGGCAGCCCCCAAATGACAGAAGCAGGATTAGAACACAAGGCTCCTGACTCCCAGGCTGGCACCACACCCAACCCATTGGGCCACACTACATCCACTTGCACCCTTTGGATTAAAATGGTGTAAGTCAATTCAGTGCAATGCAGACCCACTGACTTCTAACGTTCGGAGCTTCCTTTCTTCTCTTTCAGCCAGAAAGCAGGTCCTGCTATTTCCCTGTTCATCTCCTTTCTAGCACAGTCCTCCCAATAACCTGTAGTTAATGGAGCTGTGTTTTTCTTTGTCTTTTTGACGAGACCGGGAGGAGGCAAAAATTGCGCCTTTCTCTGCTCAACCCAGCTATTTTGACCAGGTCTCACGAGGCAGGAATAATGGGCGACAATTATTTACCTTCCTCTCTTGGGTAGTAATTTGGTGCATAAACTCTCATTTTCCCAGGCGAACGTGCACTCACGGTAATTATTCCAGCCTCCCTGAGCCAATCGTGGATCCTGTCTCGTGCTTGATGCGATGTGACTAGCAAAACCAAAATAGCACCTCAGCATCCAACACACGGAAATTGCAACCCAGGATTGCCATGGTTTTGGCTCCCCCCCCCCCCATTCCTTCCAAAAAGAATGACTAAACACAATCCTAAAGAGTCCAGAGCTGAAGCAGACATTTGATTTGGTACCCGCCGTAGGTAATACCTGCATTTTCAAATACTGTTTGGGGCATCCAAATTGGTGCCCGAATACCATCTGAGTACCTGAAAAACAAAAATTTCAGCTTCCTAGTTTTTGAGTACTCGGAATTACCCGAAACCTGGAAAAAATCCCTGGAAGAAAATCCCAAAATCTGGGATCAGAAGTTGAAAAATCAGTATGAAAGTGGTATTTTGGTATAGCAGTATGTCAGTATTTTGGTATTTTGGGGACACTATGGGACACTATTTCAGGTACCAACAAGCACCCAAATTTTTTGAGTTGAATCAGGTACCGCAAATTCAATGAGAATACCCATCTTTGAATTTTTCCAATCAGACTTGTGAACGCTCTTGTCCAGTGCAGAATGGGAAGTCAGGTGAGAGTGGAACCCATTAGACAAAGCCAACTTTGAATTTGTCCAATTCCATCTATTTAGATTTGAAAATAGTATACAAAGTGAAATTGGAGTCTGAATTAAAAACTCATTGCTTTTAAAATTTGCACATGTTCATCAGTTCATCATTTGTTTACTTTGGTAAAGTATATTGAAAGTGAGGTTGCAATGAATGTGAAATGTCATATTCGCAAGTAGAATTTGCATATTCAGTCACATGACCGAATAGCCAAAATTTCTTTGGTACCAAGGCGAAATTCATAACTTCATTGAGTTCATTAATTTCCATTCGGTTACAGGACAATCCTCTGTCATTAATGTCAATGGGAGTTTTGCCATTGACTTTAATGATGGAGGATTCTGTTTTTAATTCGGTTCCGTTATTACTTGCTTACTCTGTATCTGGTTCTCATTAACTTTGGAAGTACTGTTGTTTAGTGCTACTCAGTCCTGCTGCGCCTTAGTGAGAAGGGCAGGATAAAAATGCAAATAAATAAATAATAACCAAGGGTGATTTCAGAAGTGACGCGTTCCAATTCACCACAGTGAATCCCACCCCCCCGGTGAACGGATTCACCGCGGGCTGTGGTGACACGTGCGGCCCCAACAGAAGTGACAGGATTGTGACGACCACCGCCCAGGGGCAATCAGAGAGAACATGGGTCGGGGGAACACAACAGACAAGCAGTGGAGGCATGGACCGCGGTTCGAACCCCAGAATGCACCGCGGCTGGGGTCAATTCCTTCCACCGCGGCTGCGGGTTTCCTTTCAGAAGTTCCTTTTCATTCACCCCTGCCGTGGTGACCATTCACCACACTTCTGGGCCTCCTCCCGCCCCGCGCCCACGAAGCGTGGTTAGCTTCACCCCGGGCCGCATTTGACTGTGGTGAACATCTGGATGCGAGCAAACAGACATGCACGGCACTTTCACCACCCCCCGCGTTTGACTGAGGTTGACTGTGGTGGACATTCACCACGTCACTTCTGAAATCACCCCAAGTTACTGAAATGCTAAATAACCAAATACAGAATTAGAAAGAAAACGAAGGAATTAAACTAACTCTAGTGAAATTAAGGAAACAAATATTTGGTTCTGTAAATGCAGCAGGAAGCAATTATTGCCATGGGAGGTGGGACTAGGTGGCCCACCCTGGATTCACTTCATAATTGCCTAAATGCAATATTTGCCTATTGCTTCATTCAGTTGTTTTTGCTGCAATAATTTTGGTTAATTTGGTAACTCCGAAAATCCAATGGTGTGCCAAGTGATAACTGCTAGTGCTGGTGAAACTGAAATACTGAAGCAAAGTTACTAAATAAACAAAATTACCAAAACTACGGAAATGAACTAACTCAAGTTGAAATGGGTCGCTCATTTGCTACCTAGGGACAATACTTGCATTTTTGAGTACTGTGTTGAGTACTTGACAGGCTACTCCATAACAGAGCGAGTAATCTGGCTACCCCCCAAAATTGGTAATTTTCGGAATGATCTTTCAATTTTCCAGTTACCAATTGGTAAATCAGGACAGAAAACCCAAAAAAATCAAGACAGAAAACCGAAAAACTGGGACTGGAAGTGGAAAAAATTAGGACTGGAAGTCGACCTTCTGGGACCAGAATTTGACATTTTGGGACATTCTAGGCCATTGGGTAGTCGAATTGGGTCGATACCGATCAGCACCTGACATTTCCAAGTCAATACCAGACCCCGTTTTTGTGGGTACTCATTTCAGATCTCGAACCAACCAAAATGATAAATATGTAGCAAAAATGTTTCGAGATATGAATATGCAAATAATCTTTGTGAATATAAAATGGCCTATTTTTTTCAGCCTGAATAGATGACAGAATCATCTCTCCTAACTCAAAATGGCCCCTTCCTTGCGTAAGCCGCTTGCTCAGGCTCCCACAGTAAGTCAGCAATGAGAGACAGTGCTTGAGGGATTCCTACACCCCTTAGTTTCCTGTCTGGAGCCCCTTACTCTCTGTCTAGAATCACATAGTGCTATTCACATCTCTTTCCCACATTCCATGTGGGCTCGAGGAAGGACATATGTCTCCAATATGTTTCCCACAAATATGAAGCTTTGAAATCCCTGCTCCCAGGTCAGGAGAGGATAGTGAAGTCTCCAAAAACCCAAATGAGGTGTCTTTCAAAGCCCCATGGGGATTCAAAGGGAATAAAACCCACCATGTTATGGTTCATCTGAAACAGGCAGGGTCCTCTGATGTTACATCTCCCTTTAGGTTATGAGCTTGACACGTATATGCCCGTTGCATTAGGATTTGCATGCACCGTTGACGTGTCTCGCCTGGGATCCCACATATAGCCAATGTGGTTTGCATTGCCATGCATGTATAGGGTGGGGGAAGGCACAGGATTCATTTGCTGGCTTTTATGCCCTTTAGCAGAAATCTATATTTATTCATTTTGCGTGGTGGAGGAAGGGAAGCGCATACATGTTTACAGTCACAGGAGCTGAACGACTTGCAAAGAAGATGGAAATTATTCTTGCCACATCCTTGTGCGGCAAGAGACGGCAGTGATTCCCGTTTTACATCTGGGTGACCCAGGCATAGACAGAATAAAGTATTGGCCTAAGGCCACACAGGATGGTCCAAAGCAGAGCAAAGAAGTGAACCTAGCATCTCCTGAACAAAAGGGTACTGTCGGGATTTAGCTTTGGCAGGACAGCTGAAATGGAGAACAGAAAATGTATCTGTAGTTAATATCCAGTAATCCAGATGGGTAACAAACCAGATAACATTTTGAAACTGACCAGATTTTGTGTTAGCTCTGACTGGCAGCCCTAGAACCAGAATTGTCAGGGCTCCTAGGCAGAACCTGTTTGTAGCTGGGCATCCCCACCCAGATCCTATTGGGGATGCTGGCGTGGGAGACAGGGAATTAGCTCAGGCCCAGTACATGAAACACTCTTAGCTTTATTAGAGTTCATGCATAAGTCCCTCCATGTTTATGTATTTACAATACGTCAGTGACTTCCAGGGTCCTGATCCTCAGTTAAGTAGTCCTGTGAAAGTCCTATAGGTTTGAGCAAATCTGGCCTCCAAACCTCCCCTTCCAGCCAGCCTGATCCACCAGCTGTTTGCAAGGGTCTCCCACACCTGTGGATCTGGAGTCCTTAATTATACAGTTCAATGTCAGCCTTCCCATGCATAATAAAGGATTGACCCCACCTGGGAGTTCCCTGTCCAGTGGCTCTTCACTAGGTCTCTATCTAAATAGGTTTCGGAAATAAAAAATCAGGATGAATTTAAAAAATTGGTACCAGAAGTCGACATTCTGGAACATTGGGTGCCCAAATTGGGTCACAATCGGGTACTGAATGATACTCAATGTTGTTGGGTCGACTCGGGTACTAGAAATGCGTTGGATATACTCGTTTTTGTGGGTACTCATTTCAGCTGTATACTTGAACTAGGTCTCCATGCTCAATAACGGCACTGCAAGGGGACTCTTCTTTTAACTACATGGGCAGTGGCTCTGCAAGCTTTCAAACTGCCTCTTCTGTAGACTGGGAGAGAATATGGAACAATACGGGAATAGCCTTGAGAATAGGAATTCCTATCTTTAGACTCTGTGTTGAGCTCGCCTGCAATGGTGCTGCGTGGTACCCACCACCAAGGGCCCTTTTTGCTCCAATGTGCGGACACCTGCCCATAGGAAATGCGGTGCGACCACCCACGCGTTTCCCACAGACCACCCAGCAGCGGCTGGATTTGCTTTCATACCACACTCATCCTTTCCCACGTGGTCAAAAAGATTGAGTTCCTCTCAGCCAAACTGGACACAAGCTTTCTGCAGTTGTTTATCCAGCCAGATGGGCCCAGAGACGGACAGACTGACTGCAGGGATTGTCTTTTCTCAGGAGGTCATCTTGACCCCACCCGTTGGCCATCCCTAGCGGTTGGAAGCAATCACTGGAGTGTTGCAATCCCAAGACAAAGGGCAGCATTTACACCGTGCCAGCCAGCCACCCCTGCAGATGGGCAGTGAAATCACTTTGGTACAGCAAGCGTGACATTCCAATCATCTCCGTGTCCGCGTGACTCTGGGATGCCGTGATCTGGCTGTGTGACCTGAGCTGAATGCTGCTAGAGTCAGAATTTGGACGGCAAGTCTCTCACTAGCATCTAAACAGACGTCTGGGCTTCAAACCAAAATAAGGGAAGTCTAGTGTGACCCAGCTGCCTGGGCACGGGTCTTTGCTAGCTACTTGAGCAAGCTTCTTCCTCTCTTATCCAAGTAAGCTCTTGGGTCAGGTTTCCTTGGAGAAGCACTGTTGCCCTTCTGTTGGTAAAATCACAGAACTGCCGGACAATGGAATAAGCTGCCCAAGGAGGTTGTACAATCTCCTTCCTTGGATGTTTTCAAAACCCACGTGGACGAGCATCTGTCTGTGATGCTGCAGGCAGAGGGCATGCAGGGCGGTTGGACGAGATGACCCTGGATGTCATTTCCAGCTTTCCCATTCTTTGCCCCACTGATTCCACTTCTGTCCTTTAATTGCAGGCTCTTTGGGGAAGAGACTCTCCCTCACTTTCTGCCTACTACTCCTACTATTAATTTCTATAGCGCTATTAGGCGGACACAGCGCTTTACAGTTGCAGATTTTCAAAGACAGGTCCCTGCCCAGTGGGGCTTACAATCTAGGATGGACACGGGTGAGGGGAACACAGGGAGTGACACGCACACTCCCATTTTACAGATGGAGAACTGAGGCTGAGAGGTTATGACTCGCCCAAGGCCACCCTGTTAGGGGACAGGGGTTGGAGTCCATGGAGGACCAAGGCAAGGCTAGGAAGGGTAACAGTTAAGTAAGGGAAACCTCTCAGCTGTTCTCCGACATCAGGGAGACTTAATGCTCAGCATGAGAGCTAGACAAGCTGCCTAACACTGAGGTCAAGGGAAAGGAACAAGGAACCAGAGCTTGGAGGGTCAAGGAGCTGCAGAACCAGAAGAGTATACCAGGGAAAGAGACACCATGACTTAGCAAGATGCAGAGCTCTAGTGAGGAGCAACAAGATCCAGACACAGGATTTAACAGGACACAGACTTTGGCTGAATTAGGGGATAATAGGACAATGACCCAGGGCTTGACAAGACATAGCAGGAAGGAGGATTAGGGTGTAATGGGGAGCGAACACTGGACTTGACGAACACAGGCAGTAGAAGGATGGGGCAAGGGGGAACGAGACACAAGGCTAGCAAGACACAGCTTCGGAAGAGAGCAGCAGTGGAGGACAGGAGCACACAGGCAACAAGGCCCAAGGTGAGGAACTCAAGACAAGAAGGAAGACAAAACCAACACGGGGAAGTGAGGGAGGGCGGAGGCGACATTCACTGCATGGAAGACGATCAACCAACAACAAGGCACGAGCAGAAGGGGAGAAACGGCCCGGGGTGAACAATACGAGGCAAGAAGCTAAAGGCGTAAGGGAGACAAGATGATCCATGGGAAGTAAGGAGAAGAAGGGTAGCCCAAGCGCAAGGGAAGATACAAAGCAGAGGCACGCCCAGTGTGGGAACAGTGAGAGAGGGAGGAGAAGTGCTTCACCACGCAGAGGGAATGGGAGTGGCAGGCAAACCGAAGGCAGGGGAAGTGTGACACAAACAAAGGAACACGAAGGAGTGAACACAACACGAACGAAGACGCGCCAATACAGCTGACACAGGGCTACAAGGGAAAACACGGACACACACACATGAAGCGGAAGTGGGAGCAGAGCAAGAGCCAGAGGGGAATGGCAACAAGAGCTCCGCCAACTTCCTACAGCTCCCAGCACGCCTTGCATAAGGCTGGGAGCCGGTCAGGAAGTTGGCGGGTGTATCCGTACCCTCCACCAGGTGCGGGCGGGAAAGAGTGGGCAAGACACGCAGATGGGGAAACACCGCTCTAGTACAAGCCAAGCAGGGGTGCAAAGCAAACAGCGACTGCCGACCAGATCCTGAGGCCAGGAGTTCAGGACTGACTCCTGACACACTCAGCGAGTTTACGGCCAGGGTAGGGTTCAAACCCTGGCTCCCCAGATCCAAGTCTAACACCTTGTCCACCACACAGCGGGCCTTGCAGTGATTCTGCTCTAAGTGGGGGGTGGTTCGGAGGCCGCAGCTGGTGCAGACTGCGGTGGCTCATCTCCTAACAGGGACGGGCCACCGGGAGCACGTTACACCAGGACTCTGTTCTCTGCACTGGCTGCCGATAGTTTTCCGGGCCTGGTTCAAAGTGTTGGCTCTTACCTATAAAGCCCTACAGGCTTGGGCCCCATGTATCTGCAGGACCGCCTCACTCTCCATGCTCCGGATTGGCCCCTGCATTCGGCCAGGGGCGCCCTTCTTGAAGTCCCCCCCAGGTTTCCCGGAGGGCGACTATGGAGAGGGCATCCTCAGTGGCCACGCCAAGGATGTGGAACTCCCTCCCGGCAGAGGCTCGGGTGGCCCTGGACCTCTCCTCTTTTGGCCGTCATTGCAAGACCCGGCTGTTCTGCCAGGCCTTTGGTGAGGGAGACAGGTTTTTATTTACTGGTGGGGTATTTGTTTTTCTGCAATTTTGATGTCTTTGGCATCTCCCCACTTCCCCCTCTTTGGCATCTCCCGACTTCCCCCACGCTGAGCTGCCATGGCAGGAGGGGCGGGATAGTAAATGTTTTAAATAAATACATACTCCGAGGAGCACTGAGGACAAGGAGCTGATGTCTCCATCCCAGGCAGAGAAATGTGCTCCATATGGGGCGGGGGTGGAATTTTAACAAGGGGCTGGCCGCGGGGATTTCCCGTCAGCTTGAGAAATGCCGGAGCTAATCCCAAGGCGGCCAGCGCCCCCGAGCCAGATAGCGTTACACGGGCAGGGGCAGAGATGTGCTGAAAGCACCGTGCTATTTCGGATAGTGGCAGGGAGGAGAACGCGCACGGACAGACACAGCCTGGCAAGCCTCCTCCCTCCCCCTGCAGAGCAGCCTAATCCTCAGGCGGCATAGGGGCAGAGGAGGGGGGAAGATCCATTCTGAGACAGCAGGCCTCTCGAACGCCTCTGGGTCAGGCCTGTCGGCGAAGATCTCACCGGCAGAGCCAGAGTGCCTCATCGGCGACGCTCTAGCATGCTGCTAACACCAACAATCTGCTTCTGATGTAACTAAAGCTGCTCCTGATTGGATGAGACCTCAGGCTATTAGCCCTGGGGATCCCTCCCCATGTCTAATTGGGTCATTTGCATATATCTGCATACAGGACTCAGGGGAGGGGGGCAGGAGAAATTTCAAAGGAAACTCTTGGATTTATTTGTTTGCTTGCTTATTTATCCTTCAAACGTTAAGGGTAGAGAATGCATCCCGTCCCCCACGGGGCTTTTTAAAAAAATAAAATGCTCCGGGTATCTGTGTGTTGGGTGTGAAGGAATGGGCGAGGCTGTGCGCATAACGAAGTGTCCGTGCTAGGTGTGCACAAGTGTGTGAACTGTCTGCACGCTGGCTGTGAGGAAGTGTGAGGGGACGGCCCTTTTCAAATGGAGGCCCGACTCCTCGTCCAGGTGTGCAGGTGGGTGGGGCGTCTGTTTGAACGCCGCGGTAGGTGCGGGATGAGTGGGCATCCGGGGGGACGCCGCAGACGGTGGGTGGGGGTGCGTGCGTGCTCCCGCGTTAACACCATTGCCCACGCATGGAGCAATGGGCGCCAAGGCTGGATGCTCCGTGCGTGGGGATGGGTGGAGGTGGGTGGGTGTCCGTGAGAACACAACCCCATGCACCGTCCCCCCACGTCCATTTGAAAAGGACCGATGTGTGCATGCTGGGTGTGAACATGTGAGAGAATGGCCCCTTTTTAAATAGACCACGATGGGTGGGTGGCCGCAGGTGCGTGCCCATTCCCATGGGCATACACCCACCTCCACCCATGGAGCATTGGGCATAGAGCCCATTGCTCCGTGGCTGGGTGATGGGTGTAGCACGGAAGCGTGCACGCTTGCACCCTCACCCATCCCCCACGGCATTCCCATGGGCACCTCCACCCATGGGTGCGGGTGTCTCGTGCGAAAAGGGCCAATGCGCGAGACCATATGCAGGCGAGGGAGTGTGCGAGGGTGTGTGCATACTGGGTGTGAGCGACTGTGTGAGGGAGTGTGTGTGATAGAGGTATGAGGGAGTGTGCAAACTCTGTGTCATGGGTGTGTAAATTTAAAATGAATAAATATTACAATGGCAGCTTCGTTGTATTTTTAAGGTGTTTGTCTTGCTATGGCCATTGGCGACGTAATAAACGAAACTAAACGAAACAATGGCAGCTTTGGTCGCTTCCGAGATGTGCCCATTGGGCCAGAATGGTGAGATTCAGGGACTGGGCGTGAATAGCAGGGAATGGCAGCCAGATTTCTTCTCCCCTAATCGACTTGACTATTAGTACGGGTCGTCCTCTGGAGGGAATTATGGATACGGTTCCGTTGCAGTTCATATCTCTAAATTTCCGGGTTTAAATGTGGATTCATTTTACGGATCCATATTTAAGTCCATTTCAAAATAAAAACGAATAATTTTTTTCAAAAAAATAAAAATTAACTGCGCATGCAACAAAACGGCCCTTTCCTAAAGGGGCAGCCGTTCTGCACACGTGCAGCGGTCACTTTGCACACGTGCAGACCAGCTGCCCTTTTTCAAAATGGTGGCGATGCTGCTGTTGCCATTTTGGAAAAGGGCGCACATGCGCAGAATGGTGCATTGGCCATTTTAGGCATGCAACAGTTAAAAAATATATATATATATATTTTTAAATTATTTATAGATTTTAAGCCGAACCACAATGGTTGTGTTTGCCACAGTTGCAGTTCGGCACGGATTAATCCGAATCTGAACTCCCCACCCCTAATGATTAGCTGCCAATGGACCTAGCCTCTTAAGAACTTATACAATTCTCTCTCTCTTTTAAACCCAGCTATGCCATGGGCCTTCACAACATCATGTGGCATTCAGTTCCACAGGTTAATTATGCACTGCGTGAAAAAGTCCTTCCCTTTATTTGTTTTTAAAGCTGTGGCAAGGTAATTTCAATCTGGTGTTCCTTAAGTCTAATATTTTGAGAAGAGGAAAAATTACAGCTCGAAGTTGCCGTGCCTCAGTCCGCACCACTCCTGATTTATAAACGTCTGTCACACTCCAACAACTCCACGCTGGGCACTGCTTCAGGAGTGACTGAGATGGGGCCATCAGCGTCACTAACTGGAACCCCAAGGGCTGTTTCCTGCAGGAGCTCCGGAGCTGACCCGGGAGCCTTCTCCTCCCCACTCACCATCTAATTACAACCCCAACCCGACCTTGGCACGCCTGTGGATATAAGGGCAAGATTACCACCGTCTATAATAAGTTAATGACACTCTCTCTGAGTCACAACTCTCCCACAGGGCTCTCCAGATGTCACATAAAGGCAGCCCATGACTGTAGGTTTCCATTAAAGAGGCACCGTCCCTTCCCAAAATGATTGGGGTGGGGTGGGGTGAATTTGGGTGTTCACAGACTTTTCTAGGCTGCAAAGAAAGCTTGATGCAGAAAGGTTGTTTCACTATCCATCGGCGGACCGATCCTGCAGGCACTGCAGTTAAAAAGAATTAAAATAAGTCATCCTGTCACCACTCTACCTCCAGATGCTCTGCCAGCCTACGGACATCCATTCCCGACTCTGAATTGTAATGGCTTGGTGACATTCTTGCCACTGCTTTTTTTTTCCGGAGGGTAGGATTGGATTCTGTGGCGAAAGTAGAAGGAAGATTCTGTGTAAATCCCCTGTCTCTTCCTTCCCTGTCCTGGCTGCGTGTGCTTTGTATGCTTGGAGGGGGGAGGGACAGGGAGCAGGAGGCCCACGAAAGAGGCAGAGCTACACAGCCATAAGTTTGTACCCCCACCCCTTCTCCTACAATGCACAACACCTCGTAGGCTGAATTTGAAATTTCCATCCAGTTCCAATTCTGTCGGAACTGGGTGTTTCGTTTGGTCATATTGGATCCTGTACTGAACAAAGACGTATTCAAGACCAAAACCAAATGCTCATATTGGTTAACTTGTTTTGGTGTTTCTGTCACTTGGAGATTTGGTTGCTTTAGGACTGAACCATCGAAATTACTTGATATTTCGTTGAAATCCTGGTGCTCGACCTCTGTTCCTTGGGGCGGGGGGAAATCACAGAGCATGCACAAAAGTCAAGCCTGGGTTTGCATCCTGTAAACTATTCGCTACTGACTGCCCAGCTACAGGACCGACCGAGGCAGCTCCTTGCATCAGGGGGGCTGAGGAGACCCAGTTCAGATGGGAAATTAGCTCTCTCTCACACACACAAAGCAGCGAGATGAAAAAGGCCAGCGCTGCAGCACTGCTTCCGGAAGCAGTAGAAACAAGGAAAGGGGAGACGGAGAAAGGGAATCAGAGCAGGAGGAGAGGAATCTTGATCCCAGGGTTGAACAAAGACCAAGTGGCCAGGAAGACCCTAATTCCTGGAGACCCTCCAGCTCAGCTCCTGCCTTTGAAAACTTTGGCAAGCCGGGCAGGAAAGCCGTTGACTCCAGCGCTGCTTCCTGTGCCTCATGGAACGAGGGGAGGTTGCGAGCCATGGAATTCAGCTGAGTCAGTCCAAGCAGGAAATGGCAGTAACCTTTCACATCAGGCTGAAATGATCCAGGGAGGGGCAGGGGGGGCTGTGCGTCTGTGTGACTCACGCAAGATGGTGGCAGCTCTCCAAGGCCGTGGCAGTTTCAGTAAACCGAGAGGAATCTGAGCCAAGAGACGGCAGAGAAGAAGCAGGCGAGGGAGGAGTGGGGCTCCCATCTGAAGAAAATAAATAACCAGGGGAGGAATCTTTGTTGGAGATAGCAACCTGACTCGACGCTCCCATTCGGAACTGCCCATCCTCGACTTTAGTCCTATGTTCGGTCTGATGGTTAGAGATTGGAGGTAGAGAATCTCACCACGCCCGGGGGGTGCAAATGTGGCCAGCAGTACCTTTCCAGTTCCTGGATCAAACCCCTGGATCTATTTCCAGCCTCCAGTCATTGAAAAACCGAGCTCGGGGGAAGGGAGCAGAGACGAGGGCAGGCCCACAAGGAGAGGGGGGCAAAAATCCACGACCAGGGCCTTCTTTTCTTGAGTGCGTCCACTAAGCATCCCCACCCCCAAATTTGGAGCTTGGACAAATTTGTTCAAAAGCGGCCCCTGGGAGGGAAAAGGTTCCCCACCTCTGAAATAGATAGAAATGTAGTTCTTTGTTGCCTTTGCAAAGTTCAGGGATGGAGCTCCTCCCCTCTCCCCCCATATTCCCAACTAGCCTCAAATCCTCTAGGTAGCCCCCTTCCCCTGGAGAATAGAGCTGGGCCCCTTTAAGACCACGTTCTGGTGATTCCACAGGGCACATTTCTGCGGGTGTCTGTAGAACCAACCCACCCCCACTTTGGGACATGAGCAGCTATTCCCCATGTCCCCACACCGTTCTTCTTACAGGAGCTTCCTGTGGTTTTCAGCAGGGTGACGTTACTGGGGTTGTTTGGGGGCAGACCTATTGAGAAAAACGTGGCTTCCCAGTAGATCCTGGTAGCTGGGAACCCCCTACCTCTCATCCACCCCCACCCCCCCCCGCAATACGTTCTGTCAACAGGAGTTGGTTGGTTTCAATGGGAAATGAATGTAAAATGATGAGTTTTAAACGATAGGGATGGGAAATCGTATTGAAAATCAGAATCGGATCAAAATTGGAATTGGATTCAATTTAATGGGTTTTAAATCGTATTAGAATCGGATCCTATTTCCCCCCGGGTTTCCCACTGAAGTCAATGGAAAACCAAACCCGTTCAGTTCAATCTAAGCCACAATCTTACAATGACAAATGGGCCAAAGAGCCTAGCACTTTGCAATAGCAGAGAGAGGGAAAAGATTGAGACTATCCCTCTGAATTAATCCAATCCAATGAAAATCAGATGGATCGGGAAAATCAGGTAGTTCGTATTAATCCAATTCCGATGAAGATTGTGTGAATCGTATTAATCGGATTCTGATTTCCCCATCCCTATTAAATGGGGGGGGGAGGGAATGAAAACAAATGAATTTTGGGAAATGAAAACAGAAGGGGAAACGAAACAAAATGAGATCCCTTCTGCGCCCCCCTAGGGGACAGGGAGAAAAGAGAGGCCCTGGGGGGCTTGGGAGGCCACTGACAGACACGGCACCAACTCCTGACTCACTGGGGAAGAGACAGGCAGCTCTGACAGGGAGTAAGCAGGACATTTGGATGTCTCCATTATTATTATAATAAGCATTTATATAGCACCAGCGATGTACCTGGTGCTTTACAGAGAACGAGATAGACATGGTCCCCAGTAGCTGTCCCAGCTTGAGGACCAAAACATGGAAACCGTCCAGTGTGACAATGTGGGCTTCTTGGGGTGTAAGTACATGCAGGATTAGGGCCCTCTGAACCCCTTGCTTTGGGGCAATCAGCTCTAGTCGTTCGAAACGCAGTCACTCCTCGCTCTCTAGGGATTAGCATGACCAGGCATTATTCAGCGTACAGTCTAATACGCATTCCTGATCTAGAGTCATCAAGTTCCAGCCGGGGAGCCATCCTCCAGCTGCTTTCACCGTCACTGAGGTGTAGGTTCAGGCTTGCCTTCTCCACTCAGACGGCTCTTTCGTCCCAACACAGTCTTCACACCAAGGCTGCGTTTTACTCACAAACCTCTTTCTTTTATTCCTTGTTCGTCTCTGGCTCCTTGTCTTCACTGCATCCTCCTCAGCGTTCAGGTTTCCTCCTATCCAGACAGCTCTCCTGGCTTGGGTAGCGCTCTCTCTACGGTCCTGCCGCTTCTCCAGTCAGCGCCTCACTGACTCCCAGGGCCGCCAAGAGCCGCCCCAGGCCCCCCACTCCCCAACTCATCCCTACACGCCACCCAGACCCTACCCCAAAGGTTATAAGCAAACAAAACACACAGCATGGACAGAATAAGTACGGTAACGGCCTCAACCCAGGCCCCCTGAACTTTGTCCCCCCCGTTCCTACTCTCATCTGGTCTACTGACTGCTCTGAGCTCCAGCTCAGCTTTATAGTTTGGCTTGGCTGGCTTGGCCACGCCCAGTTCCCAGCTGCTTCTGGTTAGGTGCTGTCCCTTCAACTACTCAGCACCTGCTGCCTCAGTCATTACCGCCTCATTACCGCCTTAACATGGCGGTATTCTCTTAAAGGGCACCAGTCCTCATACAGCTCTCAAGGACTCTGCCCTGTTACATCCAGGTCGATCTCCCGTTATTTGGGAGCTGAACTGATTGAAGTGGCTTTCCCTTGGATCCTGGGCCAGGCCTAGGAGTGAGGCAGGGATGGCCCAGACTGGAGCTATCTGAGCTTGAGAACTAGGCCGCATTTTGATAACAATTAATAATAAGAATAGCCATGCCCTTGATGAATAGCATGAGAGACACTTGTCCACACCGGCCCTGCCGAAATCAGAGCTTAGCCTGGTGCATCGAGCTGAAATTAATACCTGCAAAAAACAGGGTGTGCTTGTCAAATTTGGGGTGCCCAAATTGATCCCCAAATTTCTGGTACTAATCAGCACCTGTCAGTGGGGGGAAGAGGAGGAAGGGGTCCTCCGGGGGGCGGGGGGGGAGGGAGGAGGGACCAAGCACCCACACCCACGCACTCCCAGTCCAACCTACTGCGCCTACTCCCTGGTCTTTCNCGGGGGGGGAGGGAGGAGGGACCAAGCACCCACACCCACGCACTCCCAGTCCAACCTACTGCGCCTACTCCCTGGTCTTTCTTATCACGAGAAAGATGCCCGTCAGGATAGTGTGTGGGCTGATACGGACCCAGCCCCTATCATCATAGGGTGGAGAGCGAAGAGGCAGACTGAAGCCTAGGGGTTCCCCAGAGCCTTCTCTCATGCACCCCGTTTCACACCAGGAGAGGGGCAAGGGGTCAATGCGTGCACCAAAGTGGGGGGAGAAGGGTAAGGTCCCAAGAGGCACGGGGGAGAGGCCAATACTCACAACGAGGGGAAGGACAGGGCGGAATTCCGGGGAGGGGGGAGGACAATCACGCACTCTCCAGACACCCGCCTTTCACTCTTCCACACGCACTCGTGAGGTAGGAATAAACACTAGGATACACACAGTCTTCTTACAGCAATACACAAGCCCAAAGAAAACACAGTCAACACCTGCAATATTCACCCAGAGACAATCACAAGAACACTTAGCACTTGTGACCTTGGTCGACGACCTGCGCCATGAATTAGATCACGGCAGATCGTCTTTCTTAATTTGATTAGATCCGCTGGCAGCATTTGATACTGTCGACCATGAGATGTTGGTGGCCCAGCTGCGGGACCGGGTCGGAGTGGGTGGAATTGTTCCTGAATCGTTCCACTCATTCCTGTCTGGGAGAACTCAGCATGTGGTTCTTGGGGAGCATACCTCATCTCCCAGGAACCTCGCGTGTGGAGCCCCACAGAGTTCTTTCTGCCCCCCTCCTGTTCAACGTGTATACGCAGCCTTTGGGCGAAGTCGTGAGAGGGTTCGGCATGCGTTGTTATCAGTACGCCGACGATACACAACTCTACCTCTCCTTTTCTACAGACCCAGACCTGGCGGTCTCGGTGCTCACCCAGTGCTTGGCGGCTGTGAGGGACTGGGCAAGCCGTCTGAGGTTGAATCTTGACAAGACGGAGGTGATGTTGGTGGGTGAGGCTGAGGGGGTGGTAGTCCCTGTCGTTGATGGGGTTTGCCCGCCTTTAGCCACTCAGGTCCGTAGTCTAGGAGTGCTCCTCGATTCACAGCTCTGCCTGGATTCCCAGTGCTCTGTTCCCTGCACTGGCTGCCCATTATCTTCTGGGCCCAATTGAAGGTGTTGGTAATGACCTATAAAGCCCTGAACGTCCTGGACCCTGCTTACCTGCGGGACCGCCTCAGGCCCCAGGTTGTATTGCGGCCCCTGCAGTTGGCTGGGGACACCCAACTCAAAGTCCCCCGGGTGGCGACGATGGGGAGGGCGTTCTCAATGGCCGCTCCCACGCTGTGGAATTCCCTCCTGACGGAGGCCCGCCTGGCCCCAGACCTCCCCTCTTTCCAAAGACAGTGTAAGACCTGGCTGTTCTTCTGGGCCTTTGGAGAGGGAGACGGGTAGGGTGGGGTGGGTTAAGGGAGGGTGGGATTGGCTGCCCTTTTAGTATATTTTTGGTATTTTTAATGAATTTTAATTGTGAATTATGTGAATATGTTAAATTATGAATCACTGGTTATGTGTGCTGTGAGATTCCCTGAGCTGCTCTGTGAGCAGGAGGGTTGCAGGATAAAAGAAAATTGAAATAAATAAATAAATGTAGCATAGCCAGTCAGAAATATATAAACTGAACAAATGTAGGGCGGTGCATATGAAGAGGCATGAAATGGGTAGGAGTTGATAAGACAAGGAGGGGGGTTGAGATAGGAAGAAAAGTTTATCCCAGACTTCTGAAGTCCAAGAGAAACAAACTTGTGCGGGAGGGTTAGACGTTCACCCCCCGCTACTGAAAGCTGCCGGGCACCATTGGAAACAGTGGGTGCCAGGAAACAAGTGCATGCTTAGAAACTCGGGCTTGTAAAACCTTGATATCAGGGTTTTACAAGTCTGGGTGTCGAAGCATGAGCTAGTTCACTGGTGCCCGCTGTCTCCAATGGTGCCTGGCCAACTTCCAGTAGTGGGGGCAAATGTCTAACACCCCTCCCCCACACGAGTTTCTTTCTCCGGACTTCAGAAGTCGATAGTGAATTTTTTTTTGATAAACTCCAATACCAATTTTCCAATTCCTGATTGGTGTGTTGGGATGGAGAACCAAAAAATCGGTATGTTCAACCAAAAAAATCAAGACTGGAAGACGGGACCAAAAGTTGACTTTCCAGGACCAAAAATAAAAAAATAGGTGTCAGAAGGCCAAAAAAATCAGAATGGAAGTCGACATTCTGGGACGGGAAGTTGACAGTCCAGGACATTGGGTACCTGAATTGGATTGCAGTCAGGTATCGATTGGTAACAGATGTTGTTGGGTCGATTCGGGTACCAGAAATTTAGCTTCTTGCCCACGTTGCCAGGCCCAGCAAACTCCTGGCGTGGAATCTTATGCTTATCTCTGAACGTGGGTGTGGGGGTAAAAACGTAATCTGCCGGGGTCCTGCAGTATTCTCTCTTACGAATGACAGGACTCATTCAGCCCTGTCATTCGCAAGAGAAGTCATGGGATAGGAGGTAGTGTCTTACTATGGATCAGAAACTGGTTGAAAGATAGAAAGCAAAGGGTTGGACTAAATGGTCAGTTTTCATAATGGAGAGATGTAAAAAGTGGTGTGTCTCAGGGATCTGTATTGGGATCGGTGCTGTTTAATGTATTCATTAATGATTTGGAAAAGGGTGTTAAGAGTGAGGTGATCAAATTTGCAGATGACACCAAGTTATTCAAGGTAGTTAAAACACGAGCAGACTGTGAGGAACTGCAAT
>QEPC01013865.1:898606-934459 GCA_003113815.1 Sphenodon punctatus
AAAATGATCAAGGGCATGGAAGGGCTCCCGTATGAGGAGAGGCTTGGTAGGTTGGGGCTCTTCAGTTTGGAGAAGAGACGACTGAGAGGAGATAGGATAGAGGTCTATAAAATCATGAGTGGGGTGGAACTCATAAACAAGGAACAGTTATTTACCCTCACAGCTAGTACTAGAACTAGGGGACACTCCATGAAACTCATGGGTGGCAAGTTTAAAACAAATAAAAGAAAATATTGTTTCACTCAGCATATAATTGGGTTGTGGAATCTACTGCCAGAGGCTGTGGTAAAGGCCAGTACTAGAGCTTAAAAGAGGTCTGGACAAGTTTCTGGAAGAGAGGCCCATTAGCAGCTATTAGCCAGACAGGATCAGGGAACATGACGGGAGCTGGGGGGAAACAACAGGGAATAGATCCCCCATTGTGACCTGTTGGGTGCTTCTCCCAAGCCACCGTGATTGGCCACTGTCGGAGACAGGATACTGGGCTAGATGGACTATTGGACTGACCCACTATGGCACTTCCTATGTTCTTATGTTAAGAGAAAATGCCGCAGGACCCGGCTGATGACGTTTTTACACGCATGCCCACATTTTGAGATAAACATAAGATTCCCAGCCATGAAATTCCATGCCAGAAGTTTTGCCAGGTCAGGTAACATGGGCAAGAACCCTTTGTTGGGTATACATGCGTTTGTGGGTACTTGGTACAGTTCTGCTCTTATGGGAACCATCTCTTTCCTCCTAAGCCTGAATCTACAGAGCCTTGTCATTGCACTGCTGGAGAGCAGGGCCTGATTCTGGTTCTGCTCAGAACCAACAGAAAGGGAGGCCTATGATCTTCACCGGAGTGGAGAAAGATCGCACTCCGATGGTCGAGATGTTCAGGAAGCCAGGTCAAATTTCCACACAACAGCACGAGCAGCTCCCAGATTTGAGGCTGACTTAATGCTGCTTAAATTGGGATCAGGTGGTGCTCCCAAAGGCCAGTTCTGTCCCAAGCCTCTCTTTGGGGGCATCTCTCAAATCTGTCTGCGTCTTGCGGTGGCGGCAGCAGTGGGGAGAGAGCGAGAGGCAGTGTGAGTCATGAGCGGTGTTTGGCCCCATTGTGTCTGGAAGATGAGTCCAAGGCTTTTTCCATTTATTTACTCTACTTTCATCACCACCAAATATAACAGATGAGCTCACGGGCTTTGACAGACACTGGCTTTATTTACGGCGCAGGTATAAATAAAAGGCAGCCTTGCCGGCACTGGGACGCCTCTTGCATCCCGTCGTGAAGCAACCCCAGAGAACGAGGCTGGAGGGCAAACAAGGACAAGGACAGAGAGCTAAGCCTTCAGGAACGCTCCCCGTTCCTGTAAGACCCCCACAGATGAACCAGTCTGGCAATACCAGACAGACACATTTTGTTTCCAGGACCAGTAGTATTATAACGCATCAAAACTGCAGTACTGGACCCAACTATGTAACATCAAGTACTAATCGGTAACTGATTAATGTCCAAGAGGCTACCTGAGGTACCAATTTACCGTTTTTGTACTGATTTTCCAATTTCTGGTACTGGTTTTTTAAGTTTTGCTACCCATTTTTAAAATTTCTGTCCGGATTCCAATAATGATTTACCCGATTTCAGTCCTGATTTTTTGGTTTTACGTACCGATTTTGGGGTTCTCTATCCCGATATACCAATCAGTAATTGGAAAAATCGGTGTCAGAAATTACCAATTTTTTCAGGTATCTGGGTACCCAGTCAGGGGGAGCTTGAACCTAGCAATGATATATGTTGTGAAATCTTCACATGTAACATGGGGAAGGTCATGATTGATTTATTTTATTTATTTCAATACACTTTTACCCCGCATCCTCCCGCACCATGGCGGCTCGGAGCGGCGAACAACATATAAAATCTGACAATAAAACTAGATATTAAAATATTAAAAAATTACTAAAAGGCATAATGCTAAAAGGTAATAAAAGACACCCCCCCCCCACACACACACACACCCTATCCCCCCTTCCCTGAAGGCCCGGCGGAACAACCAGGTCTTACACAATCTTTGGAAAGAGGGGAGGTCCGGGGATAAACGGGCCTCCATTGGGAGGGAGTTCCACAGCCTGGTGCGGCCACCGAGAAGTTGAACATCCTCCTTGCCGTCACCACCCGGGATATTTGGGGGATCTCAAGTTGGGCGCCCCGGGCTGACTTCAGGGGTCTCGAAATGATCTGGGGCCTGAGGCGGTCTTGCAGATAAGCAGGCCCCAAGCCATTTAGGGCTTTAAAGGTCATCACCAACACTTTGAATTGGGCCCGGTAGACTATAGGCATCCAGTGCAGAGAACGGAGCAGTCAAAGAATTGTCTATTTACCACTCATTGTATAAGCCAGAGGGAAACGTATTGTATGTAGAGTTTTCTAAAGATAGGGGAAGAACCTTAGCCAGGAAATTAGCATTCTAAAACTTCAAAAGGCAGGACAATGAGCCCGCATAGGTAATAGAGGTCATCTGGATAAACTTAGCTGAGCTGAATGACCAACAATGCGACAATCAAAAACACAAAGCAAGGCGATTTGGAGAGTTAAAAGGTGTGCTTAGCTGCCAACTATGATGCAGAGTACCTGCCTGCGAACATCAGAGACAAGACGTTGGCCCTCTGGAATAGGGAATAGGAAACAACTAACAAGTATAGAGGGAACCTAATCAGTTAAGCTAGGCGCTGAGTGGCTTCGATTTCATTTGCTTATAAGCACCTTCTGTATATTTACTCTAAACCAATATTATCTGTCTTAATTCTTCTATAAAACTTCCTCATTGTAAAGTGTCTCTCTGTGCCGACGGGGATCTTGGGCTAGCACCAAGATGAGCCGAACCCCTTTTACCTTTCTGAGGATTGTGGAGACCTGTGATACGGGAGAGAAAGGATGAACTCCTTGTGGACTGGCACAGTCTGGGGAGAGTGGTGCTCAGTGGTTGCTGTAAGCAGGATAATCGAGTTGTGGACGGTTCAGTGGTGCCTTGGGGGACTGCTAGAGAGAGGGGAACCCCAAATCCCGGTCACAGTAGCCCGCCAAGTACTCAGTTGGTAACCTGGTAATGGTAATACCCAGTATTTTCAGGTATTCAGGTGCTAGACTTGGTACTTGGATATCGATCGGCAACCATAGACTACTTGAAAAAAAATGTGGGTAATAGCCGAGTAGCAAATGTGCCATCCGTTTTAGCTCTACAGACAGGTCCCTGCCCCAAGCAGCTTACAATCTACAAAGAATCTCACCCGCCCCCTTTTGTGACATCCACTAAAAGGAAGTCTCTTTGCATCTCCTCATTTTGAAGTAGCCACGCCCAGTAAGAGCACTGGGATGTCACAGGGATCTCAGGGGAAGGGGGCAGAGTCATGTGGGCATGCACCCAAGGCCAGGGGGATGGATCCACAGCAGAGATTCATTCATCCCCCCCCCGAACCCCCTCATATGCACCCCTGTCCCCAACTTCTATGTGTCCTGGGAGCTCGTACTCATTTTCAAAGTGGCCACTGGGAAGAAAAGTGCTTAGTTTTTTTTTACTACCCCTGAACTAAAGGAACGAAACAAAAAACAGATATGCCAATACTGCACGCTCAGGCAAAGATCACTGGGCTTTTTGGTGGCACATTTGAAAATGTGAATAATCTTTGTGAATATTTGGGGCAGACCTAGCACTCAAAAGGGAGTTTGCGCTGATTGTGAAAAAGGGATTCATCAAGGCCGGAGCCCAGAATAGTGTTAAAATATGAACCAAACTGACAGCCACGTCGGGACGGCAAAGCAGCCCCTTCGCAAGTCACCCCAGGCCGGTCTGCCAACGGCAACATCCATTCAAGACAATGGGTCACCGGAGCCCCTAATCCTTACAGACCGACGACCTAATTCTTGAGAGCACGAGCTGGTTTCTAGGCAGACTGGTTTGTGGTGTTCAAAAAAAAAAAAAAGAGGTCAAAGCATGGTATGGTCTGTGCAAAACATGGATTGTCGACGGACCTGCCCGACAACGGCTCTGATTGGCTGCTGCACATCCAATCGCAAAGCCCTGTAATGCACCCCAGTAACAAGGAGCTCTTCCCATTCACTGCATCTATCTCCGGGTTCGGAGAGATTCCCAATTCTTGTGACGCTACTGGCTGCTGTGCCACCTGCTTGACTGTTGCTGCAGCCAGGGCAGACTCCAAGGAGGCTGAGATTTTGCCTTTGGGATCACTAATTGACATTCACGAATCACAATCCCTGCTGAACTCTGTCGCTACGCAGACAAAGGCAGCGTTAAGAGAGTCAATCAGACTTCAGATGTTTGGGCATTTACTCTCTGTACCGACTGCAGATGCTTCCCCCCCCCTTTTTGGTAGTGTTCTGGGTTGGTGCCCAGCAGAGATGGGATGCAGGAATGGATGGACCAGTGGAAAGGTTTGGTCCAAACACGCTTCTGGTAGGCCCAGCCACGCTTGGGCTAAGCAAACCAAACCAAAATTCCAACCAGTTTCTGCTTTCGACAGAAACTGGGTGTTTCGATCAGGCTGATCAGATGAAATTCTGATAGGAATGATAAAAAAAAAACTTTTTGGCATTTCACGTGTGCAAAACCGCTGTGGCCATTTTGTGCACGCACAAGTAATTGGTGGTGGGGGTTCGGGGGGGGACGACTTTCAGTTGGAATTCTGACAACCATTCTGTTTTCATGTTGGAAAAGGGCTTGCAAGCGCAGAATGGTCAGGAGGTCATTTTGTTTTTCTTAACATATTGTTTAATTAAAAAAAAAAGAACAACCCTCCATAACTAAAATAAAAACGGTAGGGGTTGCCTTCGGGTTAGCTAATGCAACACCAGTTTTTAAGAAGGGCTCCAGAGGGGACCCTGGAAATTACAGACTAGTAAGTGTGCCATCAATACCAGGCAAACTGGTTGAAACCGACGCTGTTGTTAAAAACGGAATTACTAGGCATATTGACAAACATGATTTGCTGGGTAAAAACCAGCATTACTTTACAAAGGGAAGTCATGCCTCACTAATTATTAGAATTTTATGAGAATGGTAACAAGTATGTGGATAGGAGTGGTCTGGTTCACATAATATGATTTTCAAAACACATTTGACAAAGTCCCTCACCAGAGACTCTTGAGCAAATTAAGAAGTCACGGCATAAGTGGAAGTGGCCTGTTGGATTGGATTGGCAGCTGGTTAAAAGATAGGAAACAAAGAGCAGGAATAAATGGTAATTTTTCAGGTTGGAGAGAGGTAAACAGTGGGGTGCCTTAGGAGTCTGTACTGGGATCAGTACTGTGTTTAACGGATTCATTAATGATCTGGAAAAGGGGTCCATAACGAGGTGGCTAAATTTCCAGATGACAAGAAATTATTCAAGATATTTCTAGATCCAGGCAGACTGCGAGGAACTATTTATTTATTTATTTATTTATTTAATTTATATGCCGCCCCCTCATGCCAACGGCATCTCGTGGCAGCTTCCGAAATACACTCAAACACTTTAAAATCATCTTTTAAAATTACAAACTTCAACAATTAAAAAACCCCATTTACCCTAATTAACCCAGCCCTCCCTCCCCACCCCTGAAGGTCTGGGAGAACAGCCATGTCTTACAGGCCCGCCGGAAGGCCAGCAGACTTGGGGCCAGGCGGGCTTCCTCCAGGAGGGAGTTCCACAACCGCGGCCCTGCCACCGAGAACGCCCTCTCCATTGTGGGGCCCCCCACCGGCCTTATGCAGGAGACCTCCAAGAGAGCGCTCCCGGTGGACCGAAGGGGTCGCCCTGAATTGCAGAAGGTGAGGCGGTCCCTGAAATATCCAGGGCCAAGACCATACAGGGCTTTATAGACCGTACAGGGCTTTATAGACCTTGAATCTGGCTCGGTACATTATAGGCAGCCAGTGCAGCGCACAGAGCACCGATGTCATGTGCTCACGTCGACTCGTCCCTGTTAAGAGATGGGCCGCCGCATTCTGCACTAGCTGCAGCCTCCGGGCCAGCCTCAGGGGAAGCCCCATGTAGAGCGCGTTACAGTAGTCAAGCCTCGAGGTGATGAAGGCATGGATCAAAGCGGCCAGGTCAGATTTGCAGATGTATGGACGCAGCCTCCGCACCAGATAGAGCTGGCGGAAAGCCGCCTTTGTCACCACCTCCACCTGCCGATCCAGGCGGAGACCCGAATCCAATAACATCCCCAGACTCCGCACCTGTTGGGCCACAGCGGGGCACACCCCCTCCACAAGGGGGGCCAACACCTCCCCTGCTCTACCCATCACTATCACCTCCATCTTATCAGGATTGAGCCTCAGTCTGCTCTGCCATAACCACTTTCAAACACTGGGACAGCACAGAGACGGCAGGGCCTGGGTCATCTAAAAAAGAGAGGTAAAGCTGAGTGTCATCAGCATATTGGTGGCAACGCACACCAAACCCTCTCACGATCTCCCCTAAGGGCTGAATATACACAATAAATAATAACGGAGACAAGATTGAACCTTGCGGAACGCCACAGTCCAGAACCCGGGGGCTAGAAGTCTCTGCCCCCAGGACAACCCGCTGGGTCCTTCCCGAGAGGAATGACTGGAACCATCCAAGGACAGTCCCATCCAGACCCTCCAGGTCACGCAATCGTCTCACCAGCAGCCCATGGTCCACTGTGTCAAACATGGCCGAGCGATCTAGCAGGACCAGAAGTGTAGAACGTCCTGCATCCATCTCCCGGTGGAGATCGTCCACCAACGCCGTCTCTGTACCATAGCCGGAGCGAAACCCTGATTGAAATGGGTCAAGGAAACCGATGCTATCAAGATGAGCCCGGAGCTGCTGAGCCACTGCCCGTTCAATAACCTTCCCTAAAAAGGGAAGGTTAGAGACAGGCCGGTAGCTGGCGAGTGCATTCACATCCAAAGATGACTTCTTCAGCAAGGGATGCACCACCGCCTCCTTGAGACTGGGGGGGCAACCTCCCCTGCCGAAGGGACTATAGAGGGATCTTGCACGAGCAATAAAATGGTGAATGAAATTTCAGTGTTGACAAGTGCAAGGTGATGCACATGGGGAAAAGTAATCCTCACTCTACGTACACAATGCTGGGTTCTGATCCGGGTGTAACCACGCAGGAGAAGGAGCTTGGAGTCATTATGGATAGTTCCTTGAAGAGACTGGCTCAGTGGGTGGCAGCCGTCAAAAAGGCAAACCGAACGCTAGGCATTATTGCGAAGGGAATAGAAAATAAAAGGGAAAATATCATAATGCTGGTGTATAAACCTTTGGTACGACCCCCACCTTCAATACCGTGTGCAGTTCTGGTCACCCCAGCTCAAGAAAGATATAATGGAACTGGCAAAGGTTCAGAGAAGGGGAACAAGGATGATAAGAAGGGATGGATCGACTTCCATATGAGGGGAGAGGCCCAACCGGTTGGGACTGTTTAGCTTGGAGAAGAGGCGATTAAGTGGGATATGATAGAAGTTCATAAAATCATGAGTGGTGTGGAGAAAGTCACTAGGGAGCTGTTGTTTGCTCTCTCACACAATAAGAGAACAAGGGGACACTCGCTGAAGTTAAATGGCAGCAGAATTAAAGCAAACAAAAGGAAGCACATTTCACTCAGCGGACAGTACAGTTGTGGAACTCATTGCCAGAGGAGGCGGTGAAAGCCAACAGCATAACTAGCAGACAGAAATTAGATACATTTTTAGACGATAGAGCCATAAACTCTATCAGCCCTCCTCTGCTGACTGCTGCTACCGACCACCTTGTAACCAAGCCAAGTACACGCACCTGAGACTTCGCATCCGCCTGAATGTTTGTTTGTCTTCTCCCATGTCTCTCCCGCTGTCCCCTCTCCTTGTCTCCCCCTCCTTGTCTTTTAGATTGTAAGCCACAGGTAGGGACCGCATCTGATTGTATGTTCTGTACAGCGCCAGGTTGCAACTGGCGCTTTATAAATGTTTAATAATAATAATAATAATAATAAACTACTCCTAACTGGGGCTTAGACCCCTTGGACCGGTAGTTGGGAGTAGTCAGTCGGAGATGGGTCGCACCTCCATGACCTGTGCATGTACATGTACTTCTCTTGAGCTACCGGAACTGGCCACTGTCGGAGACAGGATGCTGGGCTAGACAGACTGCTGGTCTGACCAGGTATGGAACTATGGATATTCTTATCTTCTTTCTTATGCCCTCTGGGCAGAGTGGGAATTTCTTTGCAGGAGAGCAGCCTATTTGAGGTGTCCCCCCCGCCCCAATATCAGGATGGGCACCCCAGGGCTGCTGCTTCCTACCGACTGCCTCCTCACTCCCACTCGCCTTCCCGGACACGGCCCTCATTCTTACAGAAGAAAAAAAAAAAGATCTGGAAATTCCCTGCAAAACCCAGGCTGGGGTTGACGATGGGGAGGGGGAAGGTGGGGAAGAGAAAGGGGCAGAAGTGTTTTGTCCAGAGTGCCAAAATAAATAATGCCGACCAGAAAGATTGTGGGACAAGAGCGGGGGCACCCCAGGGGGCTGCGGGGCTGCCTTCCCATTGCAATCCTAGTTTTCTGCCCTGACGCTTCACAGGGAAAGAAGAGACTCTTTCTGGGATGCCGGCCCAGAAAATAGGTTTCTCAAAAACAAAAACATCTCGCCAAAATCCTTAAATCTCGTCTTCAGACAAACTGAGAACCTCTCGTTGCCTGACCGAATTCTTGGGCAAAATTATATTATAAATAAATAAACAAATAAACACACAAACAAACAAACAAATGAATCATTGCGTACATGCAAAATGGACACCTGGGTGTCAATATACGTGGCGGCAATAGCATCACTGCCATTTTGGTTAAGGACGGCCGTCGGTTGTGCATGGACATTTTGTCCATGCGCAGTCTGCTGCCTTTAACCAAAATGGTGGTGATCCTATTGCCGCCATTTTGGTTATGGGTGGCGGGCCATTTTCGCATGCGCAACCTAATATGGTACCCAAAATTGCAGACATGATGCCCGGGGAGGACAGCTGTACTCTGAGAGAGGTCGACGGGGATGAGGAAGAGCAACTCCAAGTTCACCAATGAGAAATCACAAGCCAGACCCCCACGGACCTAACTCCTCGCTTGCGTACACCGGCGTAAACCCGTATAGTAACTCCTTGGAGCCAACGGAATCACGTTGTGCCTAAAACCCCAACACGAAGAGCAAGAGGAGAATCTGGTCCCAAAGCTTGCCGGGAAAAAGAGAGACTGTTTTAATTTATAAATATTCCTTTTGTTCTTCCTCTCCCTAATTATTTCTCCTTGTGCCCTTTGCCCAGAGGGAGCCTTCTCTCCGCTTCCCGGCCTTTTGTTCTTCACTAGTACTTTCGCCCCTCCGGGCTGGACTCCTTGTTAATTTTTTCCTCTCCGTTTGATTCTTTCCTGCGTGATGGCATGTGACTCCCATTCTTGCTGTTTGCCGGCATGTCGCACGGCCCGGCACACATTCTCCCTTTCCAGTAGATAATAGTGCTGAATTAGATGCTGAATGTGCTAAAACAATTAATTCTCCTCCGGCGTAAGTGTCCTGGGTTACGCGGTGCCAATTATTCTTTCAATCTGCTCTCGCCTGTCCTCAGCAGCATTTAAGCGAGGGGGGTCAAGAAGGAGACGGTAAATTTAGTAACCCTCCCCACACGGCCGCTTGAAGCTGAAATAATTTTCTAGACTCAGGCGAGCTCTTTCATTTTTCCTAATGAGCTCAAGAAAAATAATTAAATTCCAACTCCCTCTTCTCGGTCTTTCTTTTATGTCCTGGTTTTCTTTCCCAGGTTCTTTTGTCCGAACTGGAGAATCCTCCTGCTAATAATCTTCCTGATTTCTTCCCCCTGACAAGTCTTGCGTCGACTTTGGGGGATCCCGGCCAACTAAGTCACTTTGCCTTTGGCAGACTTGTTGCCCTTCCTACGACAGGGAAATTCGGGTTCTGGACAATTCTGTGGGGGGGGGGGGGACTCATGCAACACACCAGGGATGGCAGCTGCAGCCAATTTCCCATCTCTGGACACCCCCCGCCTGAGTCCTGGGTCTCTCACAGGATCAACATGGTGGGGCATGTGCGGTCGCAGAGCGCAGATAGCCAGGATGTTGCAAATATTTTTTGGAGAGTCTCATGTGCCTGCTGGGCCCAGCCCAATCCTGCTTTAAGCAAGAGCGGCAGCGACAGACCAGTGTCAGCTCAGAACCTCAGACTACAGGGATTATTGCAGTGTCTGTGCCACAGAGCGATCTTTTGTCCCACGGCATTGAGGATTAAGCAAAACAATGTGAAGAAGAGAGCAAGTGGAATCGAATAGCTAGAAAAACCAGTCTACCCATCCAAATGATGGTACTCAACCCAACCCAGTAACATCGGTGTACCAATTAGCTACCTAAGGTTTTGCTTAATCATCAATGCCATGGGACAAAAGATCACTCTGTGGCACAGAATCCCACAAATCAGTATACTCGTCCAAATGACGGTACAGTCAACTCAACCCAGTAACATCGATTTGCCAACTAGTTACCCGAGGAATACATTTACTGGGTTTGTTGGCCTGATTGTCTGACTTCCAGTATCCATTTTTTGACTTCCCATCCTGACTCCTGTCATAATTTACTGTTTTACTGATTGGTAAATTGGTAGCTCAACAACTCGGTAATGGTAATACCCTTGGGGGGGGGGGGGAAGGGGATCATTGGGTGCCCGACTCTGCATGGAGCTAGTGGGTAGCTGTAAGTGCTTGATGCCTCAGTTTACCAATCTGTGATGTGGAAATGACATGGGTGCCAGGAAGGGGGTGGGGAGCATGAGGGTGTGAATGCATGGCCCATGGACCCATCTCTTCTGGCGAGGGGGGTGCAGGGACGTCTCAGAATGCCCTGTGAAAACAGAGGCCACTGCGGGTCCCTTGGAAGAAAGTGACAGGCCCCTGGGGCAATATTCCTGACTGTGCGCTTTCTGAAATGCTGTGATGTCCTGATGCTTGGAAGGGGAAGGGCAGAGGGGTTCTCTTCTTAGCGCTTTCGGAGCCTCACGTTAAGTTGCCCCCGGCCCTTCTGCTCCCAAATTCTGTAGCAATATTGACTGTCTCCGTTCCCAAACTCCCTCTGCTTCGTTCCCTGATGCTGCGCGCAGAGTTCCCGCAGCTCAAAGCCGGCACGAGGCGTCTGCCATGGGGATCAGATCAGGCAGGTTCCACTTATTCCAGCCTGGCTTTCGGCGGGGTTGAAATCTCTGCTAGACGCAGCCCTCCACACGGTTGCTTAGGGAGCTCCCAGCCCTTTTCCAAAAATATCATCTGTTGCCTAGTGTATGGAGTGGCTGCCTCTGCAACCCATTCATTGGTGGAGGAGAGCTGGGGGCGGGGAAGAAAGGAGATGGGGGATAATTTTTGCAGCAAGAGAGTGCTCCTGTGCCAGCTTGTGCATGGGTGTCTGTGTGTGTGCATGCACGAGGCAACGCCCATGTGTGTGAGCACACTTGCAGGTGTGTGCGTGTGTGGAGGTGGGGGCTGGGTGGTACGTGCGTCTGTTTGCACGTCGGGCACATCTCTGCAAGCATGCCTGGAGGTTTGTGCATGGGGGTTTTGTACGCGCATGTGCACAGACCAGCGCGTGGAATCAGTGCGCAGGTTTGTGCCTCCTCGTGTCCCTGTAAAGGTTGACTTGCATTTGTGCCCAGGTTTGCACACTTACAGGTTGGGTCACCGTCTCGCTGGGTTTTGACCCAAAGTCTCCGGACTCCAGGCGATGCCTCAACTTTGCCAGTTTAACCAGGGGGCCGGGGGCCAGGTCAGACAGTGGGTGCGACAGTCTATCCTGACCCATGGTGTGACGTCATGATATTCCAAGTTCAGAAGAGACCCCTTGCTCTGGCCCTTTCGGTCGGCAACCTCACTTGCCCGGGGTATTCAAAATGACTCTCCCCCCCCCCCTTCGGCGGNNNCCCCCCCCCCCCCCCCCCCGGCGGTTTCATTCAGCATGCCCGGGTACATGCCACCCCACATCACCCTGGGGTTTTTTTGGGGTGTGTGTGTGTTGCACTGGGTGAAAAGGAATGTGCAGCGGGCTAGCTGGCTACATGCTCTGGGAGTGGGGGCCAGCCCTGGCGGGGTCAGGTCCAGTGCACACAGCAGACATATGCCTGGCCTAGGGTGACCACCTAGGCAAATATTTAAGGAACACTTATGAAAAATACATGTTGCAGGGCCTGCAACATGTATTTTTCATAAGTGTTCCTTAAAAATGGGCACAGGTGGCCGCCCTAGCCTGGCCTGCAAGCCCACCCCTCTCCCCGCCTCCCTCTGGAGGGGGGACAGAACAGAACTGTAGCTGGGCAGCCCCGCCCCTGGCGCTCACCCCCCGCCCCTCTGCCATGACAGGAAGCCATGGCGGCCTGATCCCTGGTGGGGGATAGAGCTGCTAACAGACACAGAGGCTGCTATGGCCCACGTCGGCCGGCCTGGGCAGCCCTTGGCCCAGAGTCCCGGGCCGGGGCAGCACTGGTTAATAAGTGTGTTTTATTTATTGATTTAATACATTTATACCTCGCCCTGCCTGCAAACAGCTCGGGGCGGCTAACAAATTTCACATAAAACAGCATTTAAAATATTTAAAACCATCACAAGAAATCTTAACAATTAAAACAGGGAAGGACAAGGAATTATAACAAATAATAAAAAAGGGTAGGAGGATAAAAACCCACTAACCCACCCTCCCCAAAGGCCTGGGCGAACAGCCAGGTTTTACAAACTCGCCGGAATATCAAAAGGCTCGGGGCCGGGCAAGCTTCCTCCGGGAGGGAATTCCAAAGGCGCGGCGCGGCCACCGAGAATGCCCTCTCCATTGTGACCCCCTGCTTAACCCAGGGGACCTCCAAGAAGGCGCCCCCGGCGGACCGAAGGAGCCGCTCTGGGGCACGGAGGGTGGGGCGGTCCCTGAGGTACGAGGGGCCCAGACCATGAAGGGCCTTATAGACCAACACTAAAACCTTGAACCTGGCTCAGCACGCTATCGGCAGCCAGTGCAGAGTCCGGAGCACAGGGGTTATGTGGTCCCGGCGACCCGTCCCTGAGAGGAGCCGAGCTGCCGCATTCTGCACTAGCTGCAGCCTCCGAACCAGGAACAAGGGCAGCCCCACGTAGAGCGTGTTGCAGTAGTCCAGCCTCGAGGTGACGAAGGCATGGACAAGGGTAGCCAGACGGGCCATAGCGGCCCCCGGCACATTTATTTTCACCCACCCTCCCAGGCTACCAGACGCCTCAGAAGGAAGAGTCAGGAACCAGCGTCCTGCCGTACAAAGGGGGTGGGGGTGGGGTCTTTTGGAGGCTGAGTTTGGCTGAGAGTGGTGTCTGCCCCAGGCTGTGAGGGGTTAATGGGAGAGGCTGAGGTGCCTCTCTGTGGGGAGATGCTTGGTCCCTCCCATGCCCGGCCTCACTTCCCACCCGTGAAGCAGGATTCAGAATTACTCTATTGCTGAGAGGTTACAGGAAGGATCATGGGAGCAGGGGGGGACCACTGCCATTTTTTATAGCCGGCCTGACCCTCTCCTAGCAAACAGGCCCCTGGGTGGAATATTCTGCGCCTAGGCTATTCAGAGAGAGAGTAAGCAACTCCCCCTACAGAAAACAAAGAAAAGCTCTCCGCAGAACTGGGCTCCGTTCCCGCCTCTGCCGCAGGTTGACCTTGGTCAACCTCTCCCTGGCTGACCTCGGGTTGGGGCACTCAGTCCCAATGGAATCCCTCTGTAAACGGGGAGAATCGTTTATTAGAAGCCGGAGTGTTACAGCAGCTCCAGAAGAGATACCGGCCCCCTGTGCAGGGAGAGACTCGGTTCCTGTCTGAAAGAGCTTATGAGACAGACACGTCAGTGGGAGGAGACTTGCCCGGGGACACACAACAGGTCAGTGGCAAAGAAGCGATAGGACTGAAAATGCTGATTTACTACTCGCGGGCGTCGGCGATACCTGCATTTTCGAGCCCCACATCAGGTACTTGATGGGCTACTCAGTTACCTATCTGGTACCTTGATTACCGAGCTGGTACCTTGATTACCGAGCTGGTAGGTGGTTGGTGGGGATAAAGGATGGGGCGAGTGGGAGGTTGGGGGGTGATGTTGGGGTTTCTAAGAAATTTTAATGTGTTTTATTGCATTTTATATTTTTTATGCTGTAAGCTGCCTTGAGTGTATGGAGATGGATGGGCTAAAAATGTGAACAATAAATAAATAAATAAATAGGGAAACTTGAAAAATCAGTAATTTCCGATACCCATTGGTAATTTCCAGTACTAATCCAGTACTAATCAATATATCTGGATGGGCGGGGGGGAATCAGGACCCGAAGTAAAAAATAGGGGACTGAAAGTTGATTTCCAGGATTGAAACTCAACTTTCCAGGATGAAAACTAGTGCTGGAAATGAGAAGCTGTTTTGATTCTCGTGAGAATCTCGCGAGAATTTAGAACCCTTAGTGAGAACTCGAGAAGGTCTCGCTAACGGTGTGACTGAGAATCTCGCGAGAATTGAGAACCCTTAGTGAGAACTCGAGAAGGTCTCGCTAACGGTGTGACTGAGAATCTCGCGAGAATCTGGCTTAAGTAGGAAAAAGTGCACATGTGGAAAATGGCTGTCGGACAGTTGTGCATGTGCAGCTGTTGTTCTTGTCCCCCCTGTCCCGCCCCCAGTGTGCAGTTGGTGGCTGCAGAAAAGACAGACGGATGCAGGATGTGAGACTTGGTGCAGGATGCGGCACGCATGTGGCTCGGGTAAGTAAATTGAGAAAAAATATCTCAGTTGAGAACCGAGGCTTTTATCGATTCTTGTGGGAATCGAGTCGAGAGGCTTGATTCCCGATGAGAATTAAGAAAAAATCAAGATTGAGTTTCAGCCCTAACAAAAAACNCCCCCCCCCCCCCCCCCCCGGCGGTTTCATTCAGCATGCCCGGGTACATGCCACCCCACATCACCCTGGGGTTTTTTTGGGGTGTGTGTGTGTTGCACTGGGTGAAAAGGAATGTGCAGCGGGCTAGCTGGCTACATGCTCTGGGAGTGGGGGCCAGCCCTGGCGGGGTCAGGTCCAGTGCACACAGCAGACATATGCCTGGCCTAGGGTGACCACCTAGGCAAATATTTAAGGAACACTTATGAAAAATACATGTTGCAGGGCCTGCAACATGTATTTTTCATAAGTGTTCCTTAAAAATGGGCACAGGTGGCCGCCCTAGCCTGGCCTGCAAGCCCACCCCTCTCCCCGCCTCCCTCTGGAGGGGGGACAGAACAGAACTGTAGCTGGGCAGCCCCGCCCCTGGCGCTCACCCCCCGCCCCTCTGCCATGACAGGAAGCCATGGCGGCCTGATCCCTGGTGGGGGATAGAGCTGCTAACAGACACAGAGGCTGCTATGGCCCACGTCGGCCGGCCTGGGCAGCCCTTGGCCCAGAGTCCCGGGCCGGGGCAGCACTGGTTAATAAGTGTGTTTTATTTATTGATTTAATACATTTATACCTCGCCCTGCCTGCAAACAGCTCGGGGCGGCTAACAAATTTCACATAAAACAGCATTTAAAATATTTAAAACCATCACAAGAAATCTTAACAATTAAAACAGGGAAGGACAAGGAATTATAACAAATAATAAAAAAGGGTAGGAGGATAAAAACCCACTAACCCACCCTCCCCAAAGGCCTGGGCGAACAGCCAGGTTTTACAAACTCGCCGGAATATCAAAAGGCTCGGGGCCGGGCAAGCTTCCTCCGGGAGGGAATTCCAAAGGCGCGGCGCGGCCACCGAGAATGCCCTCTCCATTGTGACCCCCTGCTTAACCCAGGGGACCTCCAAGAAGGCGCCCCCGGCGGACCGAAGGAGCCGCTCTGGGGCACGGAGGGTGGGGCGGTCCCTGAGGTACGAGGGGCCCAGACCATGAAGGGCCTTATAGACCAACACTAAAACCTTGAACCTGGCTCAGCACGCTATCGGCAGCCAGTGCAGAGTCCGGAGCACAGGGGTTATGTGGTCCCGGCGACCCGTCCCTGAGAGGAGCCGAGCTGCCGCATTCTGCACTAGCTGCAGCCTCCGAACCAGGAACAAGGGCAGCCCCACGTAGAGCGTGTTGCAGTAGTCCAGCCTCGAGGTGACGAAGGCATGGACAAGGGTAGCCAGACGGGCCATAGCGGCCCCCGGCACATTTATTTTCACCCACCCTCCCAGGCTACCAGACGCCTCAGAAGGAAGAGTCAGGAACCAGCGTCCTGCCGTACAAAGGGGGTGGGGGTGGGGTCTTTTGGAGGCTGAGTTTGGCTGAGAGTGGTGTCTGCCCCAGGCTGTGAGGGGTTAATGGGAGAGGCTGAGGTGCCTCTCTGTGGGGAGATGCTTGGTCCCTCCCATGCCCGGCCTCACTTCCCACCCGTGAAGCAGGATTCAGAATTACTCTATTGCTGAGAGGTTACAGGAAGGATCATGGGAGCAGGGGGGGACCACTGCCATTTTTTATAGCCGGCCTGACCCTCTCCTAGCAAACAGGCCCCTGGGTGGAATATTCTGCGCCTAGGCTATTCAGAGAGAGAGTAAGCAACTCCCCCTACAGAAAACAAAGAAAAGCTCTCCGCAGAACTGGGCTCCGTTCCCGCCTCTGCCGCAGGTTGACCTTGGTCAACCTCTCCCTGGCTGACCTCGGGTTGGGGCACTCAGTCCCAATGGAATCCCTCGGTAAACGGGGAGAATCGTTTATTAGAAGCCGGAGTGTTACAGCAGCTCCAGAAGAGATACCGGCCCCCTGTGCAGGGAGAGACTCGGTTCCTGTCTGAAAGAGCTTATGAGACAGACACGTCAGTGGGAGGAGACTTGCCCGGGGACACACAACAGGTCAGTGGCAAAGAAGCGATAGGACTGAAAATGCTGATTTACTACTCGCGGGCGTCGGCGATACCTGCATTTTCGAGCCCCACATCAGGTACTTGATGGGCTACTCAGTTACCTATCTGGTACCTTGATTACCGAGCTGGTACCTTGATTACCGAGCTGGTAGGTGGTTGGTGGGGATAAAGGATGGGGCGAGTGGGAGGTTGGGGGGTGATGTTGGGGTTTCTAAGAAATTTTAATGTGTTTTATTGCATTTTATATTTTTTATGCTGTAAGCTGCCTTGAGTGTATGGAGATGGATGGGCTAAAAATGTGAACAATAAATAAATAAATAAATAGGGAAACTTGAAAAATCAGTAATTTCCGATACCCATTGGTAATTTCCAGTACTAATCCAGTACTAATCAATATATCTGGATGGGCGGGGGGGAATCAGGACCCGAAGTAAAAAATAGGGGACTGAAAGTTGATTTCCAGGATTGAAACTCAACTTTCCAGGATGAAAACTAGGGCTGGAAATGAGAAGCTGTTTTGATTCTCGTGAGAATCTCGCGAGAATTTAGAACCCTTAGTGAGAACTCGAGAAGGTCTCGCTAACGGTGTGACTGAGAATCTCGCGAGAATTGAGAACCCTTAGTGAGAACTCGAGAAGGTCTCGCTAACGGTGTGACTGAGAATCTCGCGAGAATCTGGCTTAAGTAGGAAAAAGTGCACATGTGGAAAATGGCTGTCGGACAGTTGTGCATGTGCAGCTGTTGTTCTTGTCCCCCCTGTCCCGCCCCCAGTGTGCAGTTGGTGGCTGCAGAAAAGACAGACGGATGCAGGATGTGAGACTTGGTGCAGGATGCGGCACGCATGTGGCTCGGGTAAGTAAATTGAGAAAAAATATCTCAGTTGAGAACCGAGGCTTTTATCGATTCTTGTGGGAATCGAGTCGAGAGGCTTGATTCCCGATGAGAATTAAGAAAAAATCAAGATTGAGTTTCAGCCCTAACAAAAAACTAAAAACAATAAAAAGGTATCGGAAGTAAAAAAAAATCAGTACGGAGGTCGAAAAATCGGGACTGGAAGTCTACATTCTGGGACATCGAATACTTGAATCGGGTTGAACTTGCTGATCGGTACCCGATATTGTCGGATCAATTCAGGTACTGGAAATTTGACAGGTATCCCTGTTTTTGTGGGTACTTGTTTCAGCTCTTTCTAGAACTAGAGGTGAAGGAAGTCCCCGCAAAAAAAGGGTATACTCAGTGAATTTTTGGTCCCTGAATCAACTTACAATTTGGGTGCCTAGTCTCCCGGAATGTCGACTCGCTTCGACCATGTGCAGCCTCTCCTCTTCTCTCTTCACTGGCTCCCACTTCCTGAACGTATCCTGTTTAAACTCCTGGTTTTCACGTTCAAAGCGCTCCACGACCAAGCTCCCCCTTACCTCTCGGACCTAATCTCCCTACGCACTCCTGCACGCGCTCTCCGCTCTTCCTCTGTCCCCTCCCTCACTCTCCCTCGTTTCTCCTGATCACCTAACCACCATCGACCTTTCTCCCTCGCTGCCCCACATGCCTGGAACTCCCTCTTTGCCCGCATCCGCCTTGCCTCCTCCCTCCGCTCCTTCAAATCCCTCCTCAAGACCCACCTCTTCCTCGCTGCCTTTCCCAATGCCTGCTAGCCGTTCCCCATATACCTACTGTCTGCCCTCCTCTGCAGACTGCTGCAACCAACCTGATTGTAACCAGCCAAGCACATGTACCTGAGTCTTCGCATCTGCTTGAATGTTTGTCTGTCTTCTCCCCTGTCTCTCCCACTGTCCCCTCTCCCTTTCTCCCCCTCCTTGTCTTTTAGATTGTAAGCCACAGGCAGGGACCGCGTCTGTCTATGTTCTGTACAGCGCCAGGTACATGGCTGGCGCTATATAAATGTTTATAATAATAATAATAATAATAATAGTATAGAAGTTTAAATTTGCATCAATTTGCATATGCTGCTTTTTGCAAATCTGGCAGAAGGGGTAAGTGTGACTGTCCCTGCAATGCTGAGGTCCACCTGAAGTCGACACAATTCCTCCGTGCCCTGATTGAACAAGTGCATTAAGCTCTGTCCTGACAAATGCCTCTATCCATTTAAAAGGGAGCTGCAGAGTAAATGATTGCAATAAAAAACAGTTTAAACAGCAGCACGCAGGCTCCCTCCTTTTAGTGCAAAATCTAAAGTACTAATTGCTTATCGACTCACTCGGGCGATGACATCACCAGCAGCCAATCACCAGCTTGGTGCAAATGAAATGAGAAACAACACAGTGTGTGTGAGAGAGAGAGTCTGAGCAGCTCTCTAAAAGCCGTGAGTGAGCCTAGGAGCAGAGACTGATGGGAAATCGCTCGGCTCGGCTCCTCCGGGGTTGAGGTGGAAGGAGTGAGAAAGTGCTCATGATGGGGCCAAAATGATTAACTTGTCAGGGGGGGGGGCACTAGAACCCCAAGCCTGTATCCAAAGCACCAGCGAAGTGAAGGAAAGACTTTTCAACCAGGACCAGAAGCAAGACAGATCGCTTGAGAGCATTTATCCAAAGCAGCAACGCGCCAGACACCCAGTTCTGAGCATCTGTGGCTCTATGGGCCAGGCCAACAAGGAAGGCAGGATGTATGAAAAGGGGGGGGGGTCAGGGAAGGTGCCACACATAAGGTGGGAAGCAGATCCCCCATCAAATTCCCAGTACTCAACTCCAACCAGAAAGTTCAGGTGCTTTTTTGTACCTGAACCAGTTTTCAGCCAGGAACCCAGGGAATGCCGAAATGTCAAAATACGGACAAAACGGGATACGGATGTTTCGGGCAATTTGCGGTACTCAAAAACCCCAAAATACTGGTTACCAGTTTTTCAAGTACTTGATCAGTATTTGGGAACTGGTCCCATGTGTGATGTACCAGGTGTGCATTCTGCACCGATGAGTTCAAGTACGGCGTACGGGTGCCAGCGGAGCATGGGGTAATGATGGTGCGAGAGAATTAGAAGAGGCTGCGGCAGACACTAGAGAGCATGCTGTGAACCGGCCTTCCCACAGGGCAACCATCCTGGCCCTCGCTGTTCTCTCTACTTCCAGCCTGTGGCCCCCCTGTGGTCCCCGTTTTCCCCAGGATAGCTAGGGGACTCACACTCTCTCCCAGTGAAGCTCGAAACATGACTGCCTTCGGGGCCCTGCATTTTATCTTTAACCAGGGCCCTGCAAATGCTAATACCCTACACCTAACAACACTGTTGCTAGGGAGATTTCATCATCAGCAGGTGTCAGAAGGAGCAGCAGAGGGCACTGCCTGATGACACCATACCTTGCCCAAACTGCTCCAGCTGATATAAAGACTCCTCCAGCACAGGCCAGAGGGAGCGAGAGACAAATAGGCTGTGACTGGCTCTCCCGGTTCCACGCAGCGCTTTCCAGTTTATGACTGTAACCCTGTCTACTCTGGCAGGGTTGGGGTTTAGAACTGGTGACCTCAGCTCCATCTGCACGAGCCTCTATTCTCTAATCCAAAAGACGTGACTCCCTCAGCTCTGAGAATAGCAAGCTCATGAACCTGTGAGCTGTTAGTCACCACTCACACCACTAGAGGGGGCCTCTGCACCAACCCTCTCGGGGGCTACATGTCTAAGCAGCTTTCCTACACAAGGAGGTAGCTAGCCCCGTCGCTCCAGAGGCATAGCTTTCATAGGGACAGGAGAGACATTTGTCCCAGGGCCCAAGTTATGTGTGTATGTCACAAATCCTTTCCTATTGCGGCCCAGCTGGGCAGAGACTGAGTGGAAGTACCTCAGCGCGCGTGGAACCTGAGTAGCATTGGCACAGGACGGAGTGAGCACCGGTGGCGGCGGCACAAGGCAGGGCCTGAAACATGTGTTTTTCATAAGTGTTCCTTAAAAATGTGCCTAGGTGGCAACCCTAGGCGGAGGTCTGGGGCGAGGGGAGAGCAGCGGTGGTTCAGTGCCAGCCCCAGGAGGTGTCTGAAAGCGGCAGGCGTGATTGGGGAGTGGCAGTGCCCTGTCCTTGGATTGGAGAGGTGACAGTGAGGGGTGGAGCCCCCGCGGGCCCCCCCCCCCAATAGCTGCACTGTGTTTCCTGGATGTGTGTGTGTGTGTGAGAGAGAGAGGGGCAGGGAGGGGGGTGCAAATCCATTTCTTGCACCGGGATACATGCCAACCGAGCGATGCCCTTGCACCAGCCTGCCCCTTCCTGCACACCCCTGGCAAACATCATCCGTAAGCAAGACGGCAGCATTTCTCCACTGTGTTTGGGACATCTTTGCAGCGGCTGGTGTTCCCTGAGTGTTGGGAAAGAGTGAGGTTATGGATAGAGCAGGGCGGGGGAGGAGAAGACGCACACGGAGTGAATCATGGATAACTAATGTGCTGCGAGGCACGGAGGAAGCAGCCTGTTTATATCAGCGAGAGAAAGAGAATGGAGGGATCTTCAAGGCGCCGGACATTTTCCAGCCTTCCCGGAGATCATCAGAAAGTTCTCCTGTTTGGATTTCGCAAAGCAAAGCGATCGTCTTGCTAGATCAAAGAGCTGTTGGCCACCACACATAGATTATTGTTGAAAGGGACCAAGCTGTCTTACAACTTCCCCTCAGAAAAGTAAATAGACACTACGTAGTCCTCTTCACCCAATCAAAAGTCAGTGGCTGAACTTCTACCACACTGGGGGTGGGGGACCCTTTTTGTCCCCAGAGCCACTATGGGCGTTAACAGACATCACGCCAGCGTGGTGCCTGTACGCTTGTTCTGGGCCCACCAGATGTAGGTCCAGGACAAACCCCACCCGGGGTGGTGGCTGGGACCGGACTGTGGGCCGGGATCAAAGCGAGTCTGCAGTCCGGGCCCAGCTGGGACAAAGTGGGCAGAACTGGGAAGGGACATTTGTTCCCAGCTCCTCCCGGTGTGGGGGGTTGCGATGGCGCCCAGCCACGGCTGTCCACGGCTGGTCATGGCAGGCGGATGGGGTGGTAGCAGCATAAGGGTGTGGCCAGCTGGTCGCACGTCACGTCCTCCCCATCTGGGGGAGGCCGCGGGAACGTGTGTGTAGCCCCGGCCCCGGCGCAGTCCTCTTTCGAGCGCCCGCTGTGGGGAATTGGCACGGGCTGCTGCCACCACTTTGTAACAGGGACACCCTCCTGGGGTTGGATCCCCTCTGGATCAGACCCACAGAGCAAAGGTCCACACTTTGGGAATTATCTTTCTTAGCGTCCATTGATTTCCAGGGCTCCTCAGTTATCTTCCACCAGGCATAGACACGATGTTTACAGTTCTGGTCTCTCACCACTCTCTTCAGAGACCCCATGGCTCCGGTCTCTGGTCTGCAGGCTGCCTTCCTGGCCAACTCAACTCCCTTGACTGAGCCATGACAGAGGTTTTTATATCCCTGGGCTGGCTTGGCCACGCCCACTGAGGCACGTTGCTTGGCTTCTTAAAGGGCCAGCACCCAGCTGAGCCTCTGCTCCGCTGCAGTATGTTCCTGCGGCCAGAGCTCACCCGTCCAGGGGAAGTCCTCTGACCTCCTCCAGGTGGGACAGACGTCCTCATGATGTCTGTTAACACCCTAGGAAGCTTTGTACAAACTCTGAGGGCCACACAGAACTTGGAGGAGAGGGTGCACTCAGGAAGAGGAAGGTCAAGGCCATGGATCTGCTGGACCATAGATCTGTCTCCTGTCTGCGTGTGCGTGCCCTGATCTCTGCTCCCTTACCCTGAGCTCTATGTTTTCAGTGTTTGGGGCTAGGAATTGCATCCAGTGTGTGTGTGTGTGTGTGTGTCTGTGTGTGTCAGATCCAGGGACTGGAAAGGGGCACATAAAAACTAATCGCAGGCTGCATTTGCCCCCTAGGCCTGACGTAGAACATGGATTATATCCAGAGTGCTGCACGTTTCTCACCCACATTCTGACTGATGTCATCCATCAATGCTCCGTTTCCCAGTAGCCAAAGCCAGAGAGGACATTTGCCGTTTGGAACAGACCGAGACACCATTTCTGTGTATCCAAAGGCTGCCTGGCAATATCGGAATTGCTTGGATGTACTAGTATCACAATAGTTTTCAAAATTCCAACTCTTCATTTGGTTTTGCCTCCCTCCAAATGAGCTCATGGCTAAGACAGGACTTGAACCCATGTCTCTGAAGTCCAAAGGCAGCACCTCATCCTCTAGGCTACACTGGGTCCCATCAGGGCTGGCTGTACCACAGGGTGACTCCTATCTTCTCTGCTCCCAAGGGCCCCACAGCGGTCCCGACTCCCTCCCCATGTGGCCCCAAACATGACCCCTTAAAAGGCCTCACAGAAAGTGTGGGGCCAGGGCCACAGGGGAGGGTGCAGGGCCTCCAGGACCCATAGTATATTTTATCTTTGCCCTGGGCCCCGCCAATTCGAAGGCCAGCCCTGTGTTTCCTACACAGCCGTCATTCTAATTATAACCTGTCGGAGACAGGATGCTGGGCTGAAGAGACCATTGGTCTGACCCAGTCCGGCACTTCTTATGTTCTTACTAGTTTTTGTCAAGTTTCTCGTCGAGGTGAAAAAGAGCTGGCCTCGCTGAAGACCTTCTACAGAAAATCAATTGCACCGGCCGTCCTCTGTCCAGGAGAGAGAGCGCTCTCTGCCAAAAATAACCAGCCTATTAACGCCGGTGCGCTCAGCCTCGGCGGGGCGTCTGATGAGGCCGTCGGTGGCTTGGCAGGGTGCTGCGATCTCTCAGACTTCTTTCTTTGAAATGATCTGGACTGTGCCGCACAGCAGCCTCACCCCGGAGGGCGAACTCTCGCTTCTCTCCCTGCAGCCTGTTGTGGAGGCACGTTAGCGGCCTTTTGGAGCAGTAATTGCCGTAAGCTGTTGATGACAGCGATCAGAAAGTTTGTGTTTCAGTTGTGACAGGCCAAACTATTTCACAGGCTCATTCGGCAGCCGCCTCTGTCTGAAGGCTCATAATCTCTTGAGATTGGCGGAGTGGCTCCATTTACTGCGAAGACGATGGGGAGCCCGGAAATAATGTGTTTAAATGAAAACCAGTGGTGGGAAGATTATCCCCTTTAGGGAGGTTTAGGACTGATATGTCTACACGTAAAAACAGGCATACCCATCAAATTTATGGTGCTCAAATTGAGCCAGATAGTTTGGGTGCTTTTTGGTACCCAAACTGGGGTTTTGATCAGGTACCCAAAATACTAACAACCAGTATATCAAAATACTGATTTTGCCCAGGATTTGGGGAATTTTTGGGGGGTAGGAATTTGGTTTTTCAGGTAAATTCAGGTACTTGAAAAAATTGGCATCTGAAATTTTGGTTTTTAAAATACGTAATCGGTATTTGGGTACCGATTTGGATACTTTAAATGGTATTACCCGCGGGTACCAAATTAGGTAGCAGATGTTTCAAGGGGAGGAAAGTGACATAAAGATGGACCCCTTTAGCTGCTGTGAACCAATGAAGTGGAGTTTTAAACCGCAAGGCCACGATCAGAGCTGAAACAGATAACAAACAAACAAACAAAAAGATCCAACGTTAACATCCGGTATTCTAGATAGCTTGCCAGTCATTCAGTAACTATCCAGTAATCACAGAGGTTAACCGGCAAATCAGAATACCAGATATTACCATTTGCTGCAAACCAGTCCAAATAGAGGGAGGAAGAAAACATTCAACAGTAATGTGGGAAACGATCATTCTGTAATCTGGTTAACTGGATAGCTGGCGGATACCAAATCCGATCCCATTGGGTATCTGACCAGATACCATGATATCTGGCTGGATACTGGATAATAGTAGATCCTCGTTTCAGCTCTCATCACGATCCTCAAACCCCTTACTCTGGAGCATTCTTATTATTACTATTTATAAAGTGCCAGCAATGTACCTGGTGTTGTATGATCCTAATTAGAGTCAGGTCCCTGCCCCAAGGGGTTTACAATCTAAGGAAGACATGGGAGGGGAGACAAGGGCAAAGGGAACCTAGGGAGAGACAGGGAGACATTCATGAAGTTAAGAAGTCACATGTGCACGTGCTTGGCTTGGTTACAGGGGAGAAGGGGACGCTGAGGGATAGGATAGCTTCACTGAGCAGTCTGGGGTGCGGTGGGGGTGAATCCCTAGGGTAGAGAGAGGTTTTAGTAAGTGGTGTCAGGGTTGGCACCGAGGCAGCAACAATTGGATTGTAAAGTGGGAAAAGCCTAGGCCAGGTGCTGGGGAACCTCAAGACCCAAATGTGGGTCCACAGCTAGTTTTGATTTGACCTCCTTTCCAATTCCTGGATTTGGCTCCTGGTCTTACCCTCAAGCACTGAAAGAGCAAGTTCAGGCTAAGGGGGCAGAGGTGAGGGGAAGCACACAAGGGGACAGATCAATGGCACAGATCCATGATACAGACCAGGGGTGGGGAACCTCAGACCCGGGGGCCAAATGCGGCCCTATGTGGCCCCTTTCCTGTGCCTGGATCTCGCCCCTGGATCCAGTTCCTAACCTAAAGCATTGAAAAACCAAGCTCAGGCTAATGGAGCAGAGAGGACGACATGCACACAAAGGTAGGGGACAGATCCACGGCACAGAGCCATGGTCCGGGCCCTCCTTATTTGGAATTCACCCATTAAGCACCCCTGTCCCCAAACTCTATGTGGTCCTCGGAGCTCGTACTCATTTTAAATGTGGCCTCTGGGAGGAAAAAGGTTCCCCACCCCTGATATAGACCCTTCTCCCTCTGAATTCACCTCCCGCCTTCAACTTCTACCTGGCCCTTAGCGCTTGTACTAACTTGGGAAGTGGTGCTTGGGAGGGAAAAGGTTCCCCACCTTCAGCCTAGCAAACCTCAGAGACCAGGCAGAGGATCTGTTCTAAAGGCCAGCTCAAGAGAAGGCAGCACCCGGCTGTGTCCCCTCCAACGTTTGACCGTGAAGAATAGATACACTTCATGGCACCCCTAACTTGCATGTAGTTACGGGGATTTGTAATAGCTGAGGGATTCACTTTGGAGTTGATCTGCTGGATGTCTGTGTGCGAGGCTCTGTGCACACATAGGTTTGTACAGGCAGGACTTATGGTTTCAGTTACAACTCAGCCTATTCAAAATTCTCCAATGGGGGCATTGACTTTGGCTCTAAGGTTTTCATTTTAAAGACACTCAGAGGATCCCAGGTGGAAGCAGGGACACTCTCTTTCAGCAGCTAAAGAATCCTCTCTGGAAAACACACTCACACCCCTCCTGACTTTTTTAGTTTCATCTTGATCCTGGGCACACAGCCACCCCCCCCCCACACACCTGGGTGTTAACTTTTTTTGCTCTTTGATACCAAGGCTTATCCCAAGTGAGAAAAGGTGCCCCGCCCCTGCCTCTCCGCAATGACTCAGATATTCTGCTGGATTAATGAGATGTTAATCATCCCCTTTGTCTGCTGAACCTGGTACAATCCTTACACTGCTGGGAGAAAACAAACCCGTTACTGTACCAGAACAAAAAGGTAGTATTGGAATGTATGAAGCTATCAGCCAGAGGGAGAATTATCATTTCTATAGCACTTTCAGTGTTCAACGTGCTTTACAATCCTTCTCTAGTTTGCCCTCACCCCCACCCGCTGTGGGAGGGGATTATTATTTCTATTTTACAAACAGAGGAATAAGGCTGAGAGTGACTTGTCCAAGGACACCCAGGCCAGGCGTAGGTGCTGGGTGTATAAAGGGAAACATTTGCACCCGCCCCCTAGCTCCCACTTGGTCTCTTCTAAGCCAGGCCGCATTGGAAACTGCTGGAGATAAAGGGGCTCCCTTGCCATTTTCGAATGTGATCCCACTCCTTTCTTTAGCACTGTGATGTCATAACCCTGGGAAAGGAGCAGAGGACCCTCCCGCCTCTCCCGTCCTCACCCATTGAATTCTTCAGGCACTCCCATACCCAGTAAATTCCTGACTAAGCCAGGATTTGAATCCTAGTCTCCCAGATCCAAGACCCAAAAACTCATCCTCTTGGCTACGGCTCCAGAACAGGAACTTGGAGGCAGGGCCAGCCTTAGGATTTGCGGGGCCCAGGGCGAAGATCAAATGTGAGGCCTCAGGTGACCTTCCCTGTGGCCCCATCCCCTCTGTGAGGCCCTAGAGGTGGTCGTATTTGGGGCTCCACTGGAAGAGAGTGGGGACCATGGGGCCTTGGTGAAATTGGGGGCCACTGTGGGGACCCTGTAATTCGAAAAAAGAGCAGGACGCTAGGTGGCCACTCCAGGTCATCGTATGGTAAGCCTGGTCTTATTTGGCAGCCCAACGTAGGCATGCGCTAGGGTCGACTGTCCTATAAGATGGTTTAAGCTTCCGAGCAAAAGATGGGGCATCTTATGAGGCAGTTCCTGTTTGGAAAGTCAGTATTGAACGTTATTAGCGGCACAAGTTGCTGACCGAGCCAGGCCCTGGAGTGTCCCCTAAGAGGCGAGTGAACGAGGCTTGAAAGTAGGGCTGAAATGAGATCTCGCAGATCGAAAAAAATCTCATTTAGAATCGGGCTTGTGATGAGATCTTCCCGCTCGAGAATCTCTCGAGAATCAGCTGTTCTCACTGCCATTCTTGCGAGATTCTTGGGGGGAAAAAAAAAAAAAATGAAGAAAGCCACGGTGTCTGCTCAAAATGGCGGCCGGGTTCATTCTGCACATGCCCAGCTCCTTTACAAAATGGTGCAGGCCGCATCAGCGCCATTTTGGAAAAGGGAAGCCAGTTCTGGGCATGGGAAGACCAGCTGCCCTTTACCAAGATGGTGCCAACGCAGCCCGTGCCTTCTTGGAAAAGGGACGCGCATGCACAGAACAACCCCAGCGACCCTTTTGCACATGTGCAGTGGCTTTAACATTTTCGAGAATCTCGTGAGATTCTCGAACTCTTAGCAAGAACATCTCGAAATCTCACAAATGGTTCTCGGCTTTCGTAAGGTTCTTGTGAGAATGAGAACCTTCCTCTTTCTTCCGGCATCCCCACCCTCTGACTAGAGCAAAGCAATTAGACCAGAGGTTTCCAAATGGGGTCAGTAATCCGTGTGTGTGTGTGTGTCACGCCTTCTGTGGAGTGCGTTGTGATCTTGCCCAAGATTTTATATACTTTTGTGGAGAATATGGGATAGCAAGGGGAAAGAGAACCGAAGGAGGGGGCACACGCCACAAGTACACAGACCCCATTCACAGACGCACACTAGTAGTGTTATCCCTTGTCTCTCCCTGTGTCCCCTCTCCTTGTCTCCCCCCTCTGTGTCTATTAGATTGTAAGCCGTAGGCAGGGACCACGTCTATCTTGTTGTTCTGTAAAGCGCCAGGTACACAGCTGGCGCTATACAAATGCTTATAATAAATAATAATAATAATAATAATAATAATAATAAAGGAGCCCTCCGTATGGTGTATCGCTGTGTGGTCAATTGTATGCTAAAAGGCTCCTGACCCAGCCACCATCCATCAGGGGGCTCACCGGAGATATCACGCCCTGGATTATAGTGATCTTCCACACGCACAGGACCCGGGAGGGGAAACAAGTGAGGAGGGGGTAGAGACCCCAGGCCCTAGGAACCCCCAAGGGGAGCGGGGAAGGATTAGGGCAACCACACACAGGAAGGCACGAAAGGTCAACAGCAAGAGAGATAGAAGCACACACCACTCGAACACAATCACTCACCGCACGTAGCACTCGTCACACAGGAACAGGGAAGGGGAAGGGGAAGGGAGTCTAGTAAAGCACAGTTTCTCCAAATACCAACGCACGGGCCAGATCACTGGAACCACGAAGCTCTGATCACCAGCAAGGAGAGAGCCCAATGGCCCTCCTTTTATGTGCCTTGCTTCAGACCCAGCCCTCGCTTCAGCTGCAGGCGCTCAGAGCGCAGCAGCTCTCTCTCATCAGGTAATTGCTGGCCCAGCAGACTGCAAGCAGGGGAAGACTCTACAGACACAGGTACTGAGGTTGTGGGGAGTGCCACCTCCTGGGCACCCTGAGCCACCCTCAACCCCCTCCTCTGTTGTCCCTGCGGGCCCCGCCCCCTCCATACCCTGACAACTTTGCATGTCTCATTTGCTGGTTGGGGGTAAATCAGCCATGACACATTGTGGCCTCTGAGGTCAGCTGGTAGCACCCTCCTGTAGGTACCATCTGCCTGCCAAGTTCGTTCACCAACAACGGCGCGCAGAAAGGCATTCTTGGTGGCTGCCCCATGATTATGGAACTCTATCTCTCTCTCCTTGGAGATTCATCAGAGCCTGAGCCTGCTCCTATTCCAGAGGCAATGCAAGACTTTTTTGGCTGGCCAGGCATTTGGCAGGCAGGGATAGGGGATGGGATTTTACATGGTTTTATCTGCGGCTGCCAGTGATGGGAGGACCTTGGGGGCTGGGAGTGCTATGCGCTCGCCCTGCCGGTGAGTGTGGGAGCCCTGCCCTGCCAAAACACAGACCATCACCCCCCTCCCTTGTTCCACCTGTGGGTGGGGTGGAACCAAGCCCTGCACTGCTGGAAGGGATTCTCCAGGGGCCTTTAAAGCCCAGCATCCGGCGGCCTTGCCACAGGCTGTGCGCCTAAGGGCCGTGAGCCAAAGGTGCAGCCCTTATGCGAGCCCTTGAGGAGCCGTGAGAAGCCTTATGCAAAAATATTTGCTGGAAATGTGCCTGGCTGGGACTTGAATACTTGTAGGGATGGCTTGTCCACTGTTTCCTTCTAGGGGGTAGGGAAAAGGATCTGTGCCATGTTACCTGGCAGTTTATGGGATGTTGAAGGCCTGGCTATGCTCTTCCAGAGGGATGGACATGGCGGGTGAGGGGGTGGGGGGGAAGGTGGGTAGTATGTAGAACAATTGTTTGATTAATAGCCTAGCTTCTGAAGGGTGAGAGCGGGCTCTGTTTTTAGCTTTAGGTCTCTGCCCCTGGTGAGAGCAGGTTGGGGGGCGGGGGCAGGAATTGGGAAGGTGGAGTTGTTGCAACCCTGGTGAGAGAGGGGGGAAATAACTCAAGGGGCAATACCTCTGTGAGAAAGGGGTATGGATGGTGGGATATGGATGGATTGCGTTCTAGTTTTGTGGCTTTTTTTTGACATTATGTATTGATAGGGGGCACTGAGGGGTGGGAAATTGTGTTTTATTCCTGTGGCTATTGATAACGTTTTCAATATTGATGTTATATTGTTGTATATTTTGTATTTTTGCTTTGTTGTAAACCGCCCCGAGACGCGATCAGCGAGAGGGGTGGTATAAAAGTCCAATGTAATAATAATAATAATAATAATAATAATAATAATAATAAATATATTTTTGAATACATTTTTAATGTATTGTAACCCACCCTGATTCTTAAGGGAAGAGCGGGATAAAAACATGAATAAATTAAAGAAACAAACAAATAAATCACAATTGCACAAGACTTCTTTTGACTTCTCATCGTAACCAAGCCAAGTACGTGCACTTGAGACCTCGCATCTTCATGAATGTTAGACCCCTTGTCTCTCCCTCTGTTCCCCTTCCTAAGTCTCTTCCCCAGCTCCTGTCTCTCAGATTGTAAGCCCTAGGGGCAGGGACCGTGTCTATTTTATTACTTTGTAAAGTGCCAGGTACACTGCTGGCGCTATATAAATGTTTGTTAATAATAATAATAATTAATATGAAACTCAGCTTAAAAGTCATTACCCTTCAACACTATGACATCCCGCCAAGGTCAAGGTTTGTTGGCCAGTGTTGCTTTGCGTTGTAGTTGCCCGCACCTGCGATAGTCCCGTCCACCAGCGCAGCTGCAATTATGTGGCCAAATAAAGAATTCGTCTAATTTCAGTGCCCAAAGGTAGCTGCATGTTTAATTAAGCACTCCGCATTGGCAGGCTGAGACAGGGCTGAATCAAAGCCACTCTTCTGTTGTTGCAGAATTTTTCAGCATTTCTGGAATGTCGGTTGGAATTCCAACTGCAGGTTGCCCACACAAAAGGGCAGCACCCTGCGCTGCACATGGTCAAAATGGCGGCACCTTGCACTGCACCACCATTTTCCACATACACAGTATGGGCGCTGCCATCTCGTGCATGCGCAGTATGGGGGAAATCATTCTGATTGTTCCAGAGAAACGCAGACCGGATTGCATTCCAGTCCGTGTTTTCACCAGATCGATAAGGATGGCCAAATCCATTGAAAACAGAATCTGAGCTGGAATAAAAGTTCATTACAGCCCTAGGCTGAGAGCATGTGTCCTTGCCCACAGTCATGCAGCAAAGCCAGATTTAACCTCCATAATCTTAGTTTCAAGTCCAACTCACAATCCTCCTCCTCCCTTCTCAGCCTGTTCCAAAGGTTACTCACTCTCCCCAAGGAAGTGGGTTGTGTTTTGTTTTTTTTAAAAAAAACCAACGTCATCCACCCCCACAAACTAGTCAAGAGGTAGCAACCATCTCCCGGCATCATGGCACTATTTTAAGAAAATAATCACCACTAAGTCAAATAGAGAACGTGCAACCGTGACCAATTGTCTTCTATTTCCCTGACAAGTTGGAGACATGCCTCCTTCATTCACAGCCTCCTGCTCCGATTAAAAAATCAGCTCTTTAGAAATTATACACATGCTGCAGCTGAATGAGGAATGGAAGAGCGACATTAGCACGGGGGGGNTGTTACACTCCTTGTCCCTCCCTCTGTTCCCCTTCCTTCGTCTCCCCCACCCCCCCGTCTCTCAGATTGTAAGCCCTAGGGCAGGGACCATGTCTATTCCATTACTTTGTAAAGCGCCAGGTACATTGCTGGCGCTATATAAATGCTTGTTAATAATAATAATAATAATAATTAATAATAATAAATCCATACCACCAACCAGCCTGTCAAAAGACAGCAACAATTCTGTCGAGGTCAAGGCCAGTAGTGTAGCTGGGTTTAAAAAAGGGTTGGATAAGTTCCTGGAGGATAAATCCATTCATGGCTATTAGCCAGGTAGGCTGGGGGATGTAACTCCTGATTATCGAGAGCTGGGTGTTAGGGAAGACTGGATTTGATCATTCTATTTTCTAAACACACACACACCTGGAAGATCTGGAAGATAAGGAAGTGTAATATTGAAGATCTCATTATTAATACTTATCATCTTTTTAGCACTGGGCACCTATTAATTCATTGTCAGAGCACCTTTGCATAAATAAGTTAATACTCTTGCTTTACAGACACATGGGAATTGTTTTCACAAAATATTTATTCAGTGGAGTCTTACCCTGGCCCTCAACACTGGGGTTGTGAGTGAATGCCAAAAGGTAATTTGAATTTCTGTTACTGATTCACCAAATTTCTGGTTACCAATCAGTAAATCAGGATGAAAAACGGAAAAATCAGGACAGGATGTTGGAAATTTGGGGTCAGAAGTCGACATTCCGCAACCAGACATTCTCGGTAGGGCTGCAACAAATAGTAAAAACTTTATTTGCAAGTATTTCTGAGGACCTTCTCCAAGTGTTTGGCCTCGGTACTCACTAAAATACTAGGTAAAATAAACCCAAGTACCAAGTATTTTCCAAGTTCCCTTGTACAGGGGCAGGAAAAGCCCTGTATGTTGCTCATTTGAGGATTTACTGAGTTTTCCTGTTACTCGGTAAAACCGAGTTGAATACAGAGATACTAGATAAAAACCGAGTAATTTCGAATATCGAGTTTCATCACTAATTCTAGGCCATCGGGTACCAGGTACTAATCGATTGGTACTCAAATGTTGTGGGTTGATTTGGGAACCAGAAACTTGATGAGTATATTAGAGTTGTACAGAAGGCTCTCCATTCAATTTCATTTTCATTTGCAGAACCCCCATCGTTTTCAGGTTTTTTTGTAAATGACCCATTCGTTTTCATTTTCCCCCTCTTTGTTATTTTAAAATAAATAATAATTATTATTATAATAATAAATGAATGTGCATGTCTGGCCCTTTTTCTAAATGGCACTGACGCTGCCGGCGCTATTTTGATAAAGGGTGCGCATGCGTAGACTATCCCAGCAGTCATTTTGCGCATGCGCAGTAATTAAAAAAATTCAATTCAATTAAAAATAATTTTTAAAAAATTAAAAAAATCAGTGTGTGTGCAAAAAATGGCCGCCGGGAGCATTCCGCGCATGCGTGCCCTTTTCCAAAATGGCGCCGGCAGCTTTGGGAAAGGGCGATTAGTCTGCACATGCATTGGCCAGATTCCCTTTTCCAAAATGGTGCTGACTCTGTTTATCGGTACGATTTATCGGCATATGAAGAAAGGCCTCACCAGCCATTTTGTGCATGCGTAATGATTTTTCAAATAATAATAATAAAAATAAATAATTTTAAAAACAAAAACAGATGGAAGCAAATGACAATTGTTTGCTGATTCATTCGTTTTCGTAGTTTTAGTTACTCAAACAAATGGGGCTCTTTTTGTTTGAGTAATTAGCATCATTGTTTTTGCGGGTTCTCTTTTCAGCTCTACCCTAGATTTCTCAGGACAAAGGTCGGCTCTTTTGTGAACTGCTCTCTCACACCCTAGGCTGGGGAGAGTTGGTTATAGGGGCCCGTTCCCGTCACCTCTGGTATTTGTTAACTGTCAGCATGGCCCTTCTGTTCATCTTGGTGCCTCTGGCAACGAGCCCTTTGGAGACAAAGTTGTGTCAGAGTTACACACCTATAATTATCACCCACCAACACAAACAGCTGCTCCACAACCTCCTCCAGTGAGGGATGCAGAGAAGCAGAGGGAAGGCCCAGCTAGGGAGAGAGAAGGCTTCAAATTACTGTCATCAGCTTGCCAGGTGGGAGATAACGCAGGGACTTGCCGGTCTCCAATTAGCTCGTCCCACAGTGGCTATTATCAAGGGCTTGGGGGACACCCACGAAAGATATAAATAAGGGAGGCTAAAATTAGAAACCGTTGTCAGAAGCCAACACCTTCCTGGTGGAGAAAGATGAGCGATTAGAATCACAGACACAGGTCATCCTTGTACCCTGGACCTTACGGGGCATTGTGATGCCACAACATTTTGCAGGGGAAGTGGTCACAGCAGAAAGGACGCAGGTCAAAGGGGCTGCCACGCCCCCTTTATAACGTAACTTTGCCCTTGCAGAGTGTCATGACAACACAGCGTTTGCTAAGGGCGGAGCCATGTTGGAATCGCGATGGAAAAGTCTCTGTAGCCCATCCCCTTTCTGATGTTGCCTCCTCTAGAGGCTTCAAATTTCTAGGTTATGGGGACCCCCTGGCTGATCCCAAGAAATTGGCTCTTCCTCCATAGCCTGGAAAGGAAACTCTGGGTCAAAATAGAGCAGAAACAAAATTCGGGGTTAGATTCCACCTCCTACTGTGTCTGCACAGTATGGTCACAGGCATTTTCTGTAGGTGAGGTAGGAGGAGGAATCATTCCATCAGAACTTTGATCCAAATTCTGCCACGGCGTAAACCCATGATGGGATTCCGAGCCATGTTTCGAAGATAACGGAAAAAGTTCTGCAAAAATGGAAAGGCTATTTCAGTTCAGCCCTAGGTCAAAACCCAGAGTCTCTGGGTGAAATCAGGGGGAGATGGAAACCCGAGGCTCAGTTTGAAGATGCTCAGAGCATGAGGTTGGGTTAGGTGACCCTTGAGATTCCGTCCACATCTCTGGTTCTGCGATTCTATAAGGCTCCATCAGGGAAGTCCAGACAGGAGACTTGCCATTTTGACACCAAAGACCCAAGGGAGAAGGAAGAGAACTTGGCCAGCGGCACAGCTAGGTTGGAATAGGCCCAGGTTCAAGAAATAGACTTGGGCTCCCCCCACCAGTCTGGTGAGTTCGCTGCTCTGACTCCAGGTGGGTGGGACCCATGCACCCTGGGCCAAAGGTCCTTCTGTCCCTAGGAGATCTATGCCCCTGAACTTGGTTTTCCAAGTCTGCTTAATGAAGAAGGTAGCAGAGGAGTCTTGCTCATGAAAATACCAACCCCAGGCAGACCCACCGACAGGGAAATGATGCAACCCCCAAACTTCCAAGCTTGTTTTAGTGACCATGGAGGCTCAGGGCCGTGCTGTCTGGAGGGTCGGGGGCTAAGGCACCCCCCCTTAATTGCCCTTCTCTACCAACCAGAAGGCCACTGCTGGACACTGATGATGTTCCCCCCGCCTCCAACCAGCTGACCAAGCTTGGTGTGTGTGTGGCCTAGCCTGGTGTTTTTATCTATTTATTTATTTGTTTAATTAGTTAATTAATTAATTTTTTACCCTACCGTTCCCTTAAGTGGCTTACAATATTAAAAACACAAAATACATAAAAACACATTTAAAAAAAACAACCCCATCCTCACACCTAAACTCACCCACCTCAACCCCTGACCCTGCCTTCCAAATGCTGTGTCAGAAAGAAAGCCTCTGGAATGTGCTCAGGCCGGGGACGGGAGTTCTGTAACGCTGGGGCAGCAACCAAGAAAGCCTCTCTGCGGGTCCTTGTTGTATGGACAAGATTGGCAGGTGGAACGCGCAAGAAAGCATTCCCGGCCAGCTGTGAGGGTAAAAGTGGAGCATGGTGGAAAAGGAGGTCTCTCAGAGATCTGGGGCCTAGGCCATTTAGGACTTTAAAAGGTCAAACCCTGCACCTTGAATTGTGTCCAGAAAGCTATAGGGAACCAGTTCAGAATGTGAAGCACTGATGTAACGTGCTCATGGCAACCCAGCCTGAAAGGAGCTAGGCTGCCACATTCTGCATAGGGATGGGCGAACAGATCGCGGTTCGGGCGTTCGGTTTGGCTGTGTTCGGTTCGGCCGTTCGGTTTGGGTTCGGCCGTTCGGAAAAAATGATCGCGAGAGCAAGTGAAGCTGTAATCGCGCCGGAAACCGGAAATTCAAGTGCGTGCGGAGCTGTGTGGTGAGTGAGTGTGTGTTTGGCTGGGTGGCTGTTCGGTTTGTGTGTTTTGGCTGTGTTTGGGTTGGGTTTGGCTGTGTTGTTGTTGTGGTTGTGGTTGGTGAGTCTTGGTGTGTGTTGTGGGTGACTGTTTTGGCTGTG